>NW_010729122.1:172666-200189 GCF_000365185.1 Nelumbo nucifera | reverse complement strand
ATATATATATATATATATATATATCGGGTCGATCAGGTCCCTTACGGTTCCATAGCGCATAGCATGCAACTGAATGAGACCACATGGTTCGAATCTACTTGGGATCAGCATATAATCAGCACCAGCTATGATCATATGGGCCAGATGAACATTGAATTTGGCAATTCCTCTGGCCTTCTCAGGATATTTAATCTCTAGTTGCTCAAGTTGCTTCTCCATGGACTTTTTGCCAGTTCCCTGAAAGAAAACAGGAATCAACAATTAACATTTTTGGTAGAAGCAGCAGCAGGAGCTGGCTAGCACGTGTAGAGAGAAAATAAGCATTAATTAATTCAAATAATTCGATCGATCTGATGCTTACGAGGACTATTATCTGAACATTCTCTTGGATGAATTTGGGAATTGCTGTTGATAGAATATCCAAACCTTTCTGCTCTTCAAGTCTACCAATGAAGCCTATGACAGGGATATTTCGGTCTACCGGCAGACCGACTTCTGCTTGCAATGCTTCCTTGAGAAGTGGTTTTGCATCCATAACCTGAAAATTAATGATATCTCATAACCTGAAAAAGGTAATTAAATTAAATGATAGGAGCTGGGAGATCGAGGGAGGGATCTTACAGTTGCAGCATTATATCTAATACTGATATATTTGTCTGCGGCTGGGTTCCACTCCTCAACATCCATGCCATTCACAATACCAGTAATGCCAGTCTTGCGAATGATGTTATCCAATTCCACACCTTTTGCCATGCCGGAAACAAGTTCTTGTGCATAGTATGGGCTGACAGTCAACACCTGATCTGATTCTAATATGCCGGCTTTCATCCAATTGATTTTCCTTCCTTTAACAGGCTTAAGATTGCTGCCACAAGTAAATAGAATAATAGAAATTAAGAGAGCTAGATTCCACGTACGGGTATCATAATACAAATTAAAGAGATTTCTGATAGATCTAAAACTAGCTACAACAGTATATATATATATATATATATATATAAAGAGATTTCCTACGTACCCATCCACAAAATCAAAAGAACCCCTGAACTCATCAGGGAGGTTGAGAAGTGAGAATTCTGAAAAGGGAAATCTTCCTTGGTAGGAAATGTTGTGTATGCAGAAAGCAACCTGGCATTGTACAATCAAAGCTCAAACTAGTTGTGCCCAAGCAACTAGTAATTAACTACTCCAGTACGTAGTACTGACTCTAAATGTAGTTCAAATTAAGTGCATTAATTAGTTATATTGGAGCTGTTGCGTACCTTAGCATTTGTGTATATTCCCTTAGATTTGTACATAGTTTTCAGGTAGCATGGGAGAAGAGCAGTGTGCCAATCATTACAAATGAACAAAACGTCCTCATCACCTGAAAGAAGGGGGGAATCCATCCATCGATCGAGGTATCATTCTTATTGATATATAGAAAGTTGAAGCGTTAAGTAACCTTCAAGTATCTCATCAGAGGGTATAATCCATACCATATGGTCCAGAGAAATGATTGCTGCTGCTGTTGAGATTCAGAACTCTTGGTGCTTCTAGAGCTGCCTGAATGCCATATATAAAATTTGCACAATTAAGTTATATCTCCAAGGCCAAGCATAAAAATTAAAGCAAATTATATATTCCCATGAAATTGCATCTGTTACCAATAAATGGATCTAAGAAAAGAAATTATCAAATTAGTTGGTGTGTGTACTAGGGTATGGGAGAAAGTAAGAAACAGAACAATGTGGATGCTTTATTTCGGTGATGTATAGAATTATATATAAAAAACTTAAAAGAAAAGAAATGAACAAAATTGATCATCACCACCTGGCATAATAAGCTGAACCGAATCTGGTTATCCTTGTAATCCTCTCCAGCCCTGGGACCATAAATTTTGGATCCAGTTTTCCCCCATACCTAAAGGGTTCACAAATCAGATGAAATCATTAGTTTCTCCATACGATATCAACTGCCCTGAAAACCTATGTATGTATGTATGTTTTCTGCAGTAGTACTCCAGCAGGGGGCCGGGGAAAGTTGGAAACCAAAAGCGACCTTCTCAAGGAACAGAGGGTGATCCACAAAAACGCGATCAACTCCTTGTTTGTAGCAGTGGAAGAAGCGAACAGTTTCAACTCTATCCCCAACTTTTATCTGCATGTTAAAAAAATTGATTGCCAGATCTAGCTTAATAATTTGTGTAGAAATTTGAACAAACCATCACTGTCGTCTACTAGTAGCTAGAGTAGTAATTAACTCACATCAATTAAGACACTAGTATCCCATGCGTCACTGTACTGGTCATAGCGTGGACTCACAGTCATAACACGGTGACCGTTGGCCTGGAGTTAAATTAGAAAAACACATGCAGAGATGTAAAGGCACTCCCTTACATTCCAAGTGGAAATTAAGACGATGATGAAGCAACAAGTATGGTTAATTACCGCCATAGCTGGTGGCAGTCCTCCAAGAACATCACCAAGTCCGCCTGTTTTGCTCCATGGACTTACCTCTGCTCCAACAAACACCAACTTCATCATTCCACCTGTACATCTGATGACACTGCTCTCCTTGCAGCTGGCAACATCAACTGTCGATCCCTTTGTCCTTGTTGCCTTGCTTGTGATTGCGTTAACGTTGCCCCTCATCTTTAACATATCAACTTTGTTCAAACATCTTAATCCATGGTGAGTCACGGCGAATTGGTTCCTGAACCCAATTTGTGGAAGTGGCACTAATGTTGTGGACGTCCCTCTACAATTAATGTGTGCACTTGTTGAAACAAATTGAGAAGCTCTTATGGTTGCCATTGCTGCTAATATTGTGTTGGTGTTGTTCTGCACCAGGACCTAGTACCCAGTACCCAGTAGCAGAGAAAAAGCATTAATTAAAGATATTATCATGGATATTGAAGCATGCAAATTGCACTTAAAGCACTTCATCTATAAATGACTGGGTTGAATTGAATGATTGATGTTGATGTCAAATCATATTTACTTGATAACAATATTCTAAGAAAGCACAACGAATTAAAAGAGGAGTTGCACAATACTGCTTTATTTGGTTTAATCATCACTTATTCACTTTAGATTTCAAACCCCTGCCTTTTTCCTTCGAATCAAACATAAGCTTAACATTAGGATGTGCTTGGTTTGAAGGAAAAAGTGAGGAGCAGGGAAACCTTAACAAAACTTTTTTAGGTTTTCTGCCTTTTCTTTCCTTTCCCTACCTTTTCCTTTAAAGCAAACATAACCATAAGGACCGCGGGGAATAAAATAAATGGGCAGGTCCGGGCCGAAGACTCGGAGTGGGCTACTGGCTAGGCTCGACTTGGAACTTGGAAGGGCTCGGCCCTAAGCCCAATCCAGCTGACCGGTCATATCATATGTAATGTAATCTCCTTAACACATCAAGCATACCAAGATATAAAGTCATTCACTCAGACTCCAAAAACATTTAACGTCAAAAACAGGTGTAATTACTTTCAAAACCGGTAAAATGAAAATCAAGAAACCATCAGAACCAGAACGAGAGAAGGCGTGTTTCCACATTAATTATTTCGAAAATGTACTCAAAGGTTTAAAAGGCAATTAGCACAAAAGGCCTGAGAACAGAAATGCAAGAACTCGAAACCCACAAGTTTGAGACAAGAAGAGGAAACTTACGACAGACAGAACGGTGGCGACGAATCGAAGGAGGAATTGGGAGATGGGGGTTGGAACTTGGAACGCTTTCTCTGCAATGCTCAGCGCTGTTGGTCAGTGAAGTGAAGGGGCTCGGAGATCGGGGATGAACGGAGAACGCTTTCTCCGTGAGTGTGTTGTTGGACACTTAAATACTAGCGCTCAGCGTTGGTAGTCAGTGAATAAAGACATCGAGATTCGAGAAGCAGCCAATTGTAATTGTTGCGTTGTAGCCATGCCATCTACCTGATATCTCTACGTGGTACGTGGAGGCAACAAAACATTGCGCTCGCGCTTCGCTTCCCTCCTCAACTCTCAAGTTCAAGCTTCAAACCATGTCTCCATCCCAGGACATGCATGAGAATAACCGATACGGCCAGCTGACTCTTACAACTACTGACACCGTTAGATTAGACACTTCAGCACAAGATTTTTTTTTTTTTAATCCAATGGCCAAGAAACGACAGCACGATCGAGTTTTGTTGTTTTAGTCACCTTGGTTGAAAGTAAAAAAGGGGGTTAAAAAATTGTAAGAAGTTTATTAATATGGAGTGGGGCTGGTGAGTGGTGGGGCCTGGGGGTCTCCAGACTCTCCACTCTCCAGCATCTGCCTGTGCTGTGCCGGGCCACTAGGCTTCATGCTATGGAAGTCGTATTTGCATGCGTTGCCATGTTTTGTATGTCCGAGGGGTGCGGAGCTCCACCACGTACCACGTGGTCGCTTGCATCCAAATCCAAGAGAATAATGTGCAGAAGAAGAACGAGCATCCTGATTCCTGAAAGGGTTGGTAGATTGATGTTTCCCTTGCCTTGTTGCCTCCAAAATTATTATTGAATTTTAATGAAAAACGTCGTTGGTGATCAAAATATTCCAGCTGATGTTTAATTGTTGATGTTCTGTACCAAGTACCAACCACCAACTGATTTACACAGCGGGCCCTAAATTAATGTATTTGAATGTGGAAATACAACACATATCCCTACTCTTTATTATTATTATTATAAGTTTTGGATTTATTTATTTTTGTTCATAAAGAAGGGATAAAAGGACAATGCAAATATGCAATTACGTGAGACAGTCGCAAGACAAACATAACAGTATAAATAATCCGATGCAATAAAATCTTTCGATGAAGAATTTTATGTCCATTTGATAACTGTTGAAATGTATTTCTAGACTAGGTAGAGGGATTTCGAACCTAAAAAAATGACTGAAACCCAAGGGTATTATGGATGTATCATTGTTTTTAGGAGTGATATAATTATCATAATGCCTATTTAAGGAAATTGGTCTGAGATTTATAAATTCAAAACCTTTTTCGAATTCCATTTCCACTTTCTCTTTTAACAGTAATCAAATGCCACGTCTAACAGTCAATTGGAGTCGAATTCGGGTCCGGATGTAGTAGGCTATTACATCCAGACTCGTCCAATTCAGCCTTTTTAACCATACACATGGAGGTGTGTGCAACAAATTGTGCAACGAGAGAAACTTGACAAATAACCTCTGTCACTACCGAGAAAAGGGCTTTTGACGACGTTATATTTGTGACGTTTACAAAAAACGTCACCTAAAGTCATGTATCTGTGATGTGAAGTAGCAATGTCATGAAAAACTCACTTTTCACAACAGTTCTTCTAAACCGTTGCAAAAAGATGACTTTTTTCTGACGTTATACGTATTTATAGTGACATTTACGAGAAATGTCAGTAACGGAAACCTCCCGCCATCACGGGTTTTACCGCCAAATCGCGCGAAGCATGTTCAATGACGTTTATCTATAAACGTCACAAAAATAGAGCATCACACGAAGTACTTTGCGTTCCACCTTTTAGGTGACGTTACTAAACGTCACCAAAAATGTTTTCTAATTGTGAAACAATTCGCAATTTATACTTTATGAATAATGTTGCCATTATTTCAAGTCTAAAAAAATAATTAATTAATAAGGATAAGGTTCGATGCCCTGCCTTACCTAAGTATTAATAAAGACTCGAATTCAAATTCAAATCCTAATTGACTTGGATCTTATTCAAATTTAATCCGATTCTATTATAAATTTTCTAAAATATCAAAAAATAAAAAATTATTTCCAACATTTATATATAATAAATTAATTTAAATACAACATAATAAATTTATTATATATAAATTCATATATTATACAATATATGGAATACATTTGTACACTTCTAAATATATTTATATATTAAAATAAATAAATATTATAATATAATTATATTCAGATTTTAATTGGACCAAATAGGTTCAAATCTGAATCCAATCCGCTGTAATTGCATAAATACATCATCTGAATCCGAAATAATCATATCAAATGTTAGATCGGGCTTCAAATTTTCGGACATCAAGCCTACCTAAGCCCATACTTAAAAATAATTAATTAATAAGGGTAAGGTTTGATGCCCTGCCTTACCCAAGTATAGAGTTGTAATAGAAACGGGCTTGGATCTTTTGCATCCGATCCGATTATTAAGAGACAAGATTCGAATTCGATCCGGAATTTGATTAGATTTAAAGACTCGAATTCAAATTTAAATCCTAATTGACTTGGATCTTATTCAAATTTAATCCGATTCTACTATATATTTTCTAAAATATTAAAAAAATAAAAAAGTATTTATTTTTAACATTAATATATAATAAATTAATATAAATATAACATAATAAATTTATTATATATAAATTCATATATTATATAATATATGGAATATATTTTTACACTTCTTAATATATTTATATAAAATTTATATATTAAAATAAATAAATATTATAATATAATTAAATTCAGATTTTAATCGGACTAAATTGATTTCAAATCTTAATCCAATCCACTTAATTGCATAAATACATCATCTGAATCCGAAATAATCATATCAAATGTTAGATCGGGCTACGAATTTTCGGACATCAAGCCTACCTAAGCCCATAGTTAAAAATAAATCCTACAATCCTATTAGTTCGAGACAAAAATAATTAATTTATTACTTTCTAGTATGAATAAGCTTGGATGCCCGACCCTGCCCCAGGCCACACCCACAACCTCACTCTATGTCCGAGCTTGCCCCGGCCCACACCTAAGACCGTATCCTAATTTATTTCAAAAAATTAATTAAAATAGCATTCAACCCACGCGCGCGAAGAAGGAAAAGAAAGGGAAGTTTAGAGAGTGAGGTTTACAAAGGACGTGCGGCTGCCGAGAGAACGAAGGAGAGGAGAATAAGAAAGAAAAGCAAGAGAAGAGAGGAGAGTATAGAGACGAGGTGCTGGCCGCTGAGTACAGAGAGAAGGTGTTGGCTGCTGAGTATAGAGAGAGAGAGAGGAGGTTCCGTTGTCGAGACAGAGGAGGTGCCGCTACTGAGAGAGGAGTTGCCGCTGTCGAGACAGAAGAGGTACCGCTGAGTATAGAGAGAGRGAGACGAGTTGTCGCTGCTGAGATAGAGGAGGTGCTGCTGCTGCATTCTAAGTCCAAAAAAACCTAGAAGAAAAGGAGAAATCAGAGATAAAAATACAGATAGAACAAAGAGAAGGGCGAATACAAACAGAGGAGGTGCCGTTGCATATTCAAGTAAAAAAAAATATAAAACCTAAAATCATATCGGCTGAATCAAAGTTTAGGTATGTGTTCTGTGCTATTCCTTAAACCTATCATGCATTTAATGGCGTTTCTGTGCTATTTTGTTGTATCCATTGGATTATTAATCCCTTTAATGGCGTTTCTGTGCTATTCCTTAAACCTACCATGCATTTATTTTGGATCAGTTAGCATTGAACCTTAAGATTAGATCATTTCTTGGTTGAATCACCCCCTTCATTGTAAGTGGACCAAAAAGCTAACTTCAAAACCTAAGCCTACAGAAAACTGGCATAGGCCAATCACTCGTTCTGCTACTTTCATGAAGACCAAATCCCCTGGTGCGACAGTGGATATCATTGATTCTGAGTTGGATGAATCACCCCCTTCAATGCATTGTCCTAAACACATGTTCACTCCACCATCCCAAAGCATTGCTGATTCTAACTGGTCTGAGAATATTTCTCCAGATCCTCAGGACTCACTCTCTAGACCTTCTACAATAGTTGATCAATCAGTTACGATTCCCGTAGCTCCTGTGCACAGAGCACTTTCCAAGCTTCTCCTAAGTATTCCCCTCCAAGGGATTCTGTTCTATTGGTTATGCCTACTATTGACATGGCTGCAATGTCGGATCTTTTCGATACTATTGATTATCTTATTGCATCTGAATTTGCACCAACCAGTTTGGATACTTAACCATCTTCTGTTCCTATAGCTAAGAATATTGAATTTGATTGGGCCAAGGCTTCACTTTGTCGTCTCCTTGCTATGGACTTTACTGCTGTGGCACACCCTAGTCAGATGCAGGAACTAATCAAAATTTAGAGCAATTAAAGAACAACAAAGGTTTGTTGCCAAACTAGGTGGTTGCTCTACAGAGGTTGTCTGAAATTGGCCAAATGGGTAAGAACTTTGAGAAAACAAATACTATTATCCAGTCTGCCAATGAGTTCCTGGAACGGCACCATGAAAATACCAACATTTTGAAGAACAATAAGGTTGAGTTGTGTACTCTCTCCGAGGAGGTTTCAAAGAAGCAGGCTGACATTAATCATATGTAGACTTATGTTCACCTATCATTAATACCGCAGGTTGTGCCATGCTTACATTATTAAGAATTCTGTTGGTGGCTTCCACCTAACCTTTTTCTTGAGCATAACAAGGTTTTGGGGTTAACAATCCTATACTGCTGATAAAAAAACACATTGATTTTTGCACATGGATTGTAATGGACTCTTGGCCCTATTCACCAAACAGATAAATAGTAGCAGAATTAGTAGTTGATATTGCTATTGCTTCTATTTTTATTCTTAAAATTTTCTCTTCCTAGGAGAGTTCTGTCCAATCCAGTTTTCTCAGTTGTTTCCCTTCCATTTCAGATTCTACAGCTTTTTTCCCCGCCCAATTGTTTCTTGTTTCCTCCACCCAATTTTAGCTTCAAAATGCTAAAATATACAAATGGATGATGGTAGGATACATGGAGGATGCTAAAATATACAAATGACTTATTGCTTTGTCACTCTATAAATAGTTGATTGTTCAACTTCAAAGATTATCAGTTGTATCATTATTATTTTTTCTCTAATTTTGTAATATGTTCTATAAGATATCTATCATGCAGTAGCTGCTTTTTAATTTTTTTTTCTTATGTTATATGTTAAATGTTCTGTAATCTGCCCATAAAAGGACATGCACAAATAAACTAAGACAACCTGTATGGATTATGAATCAAAACCGAAAACAAGAGTAGTGTATTGTTTAGAACTCAAACAGGTCAATGGTCTTTATGCTTTGTGAATTACACTTGTGTTTCAGAATATCCAAACTATTAACTGTTTTAACCACTTCTTTTTATGATAATTTTGCTGTCTAGTAACTATCAATCAATCCAATACAGAATTCATTTTTGTGCCTTGTTTTCAAATGAAGATGCATGCACCAGTTAAATCTAACTTTGGGTATTCTGACTGCACTAATAACCATGCCGCTTCATATTTGATTTGAAATATTAAATTTTTATTATTCTAATCAAGGATTAGGAATTAAAGAAAGAAGGAAAAGAACCACACAGACAAAGTAGACCCGTTGAACGGAAAGTGAGACATGGGATTTGCTTGGAGTGAGGGAAAACGAGAACCTAGTTAGCCAAGTATCTAAAGTTTAGAGAAATCAGAGTTGCTAACCTTGGGCTGGATTTACTTGGGAATGACCCATTGTTTCAAGGCTCTCCTGGACTAAAGCATCCTTAGGCATAATTCTAGGACTTAGCTTTGCTTGGCCTGTTTCCCTTCTTTTTATTTCAGAAATAGCTAACACAGAGATAACTGTAATTCAATTTCTTTCTCTTGTTTGGTTCGAATAAGTCCATTGGCTCCTTTATTCAATATTAAAAAATTATAGTTTTGTATCTGCTGAGCTACTTTTTTACAAGTTTCCTAAAGTTTGCTTTGACATGATTATTCTGACAGGGGCCTTAACCTATCATTCCCTAACCCCCTTTAAACTTGAGTAATGTCATTAGATGGAATGACATGCAGTTATGACAAGAAGGCCTAGGGACTGTTTTCAACTTTAGAACATGCAGTTCTGAAATGCCTTGGGTGCTTGGGTGGTTGGGAGGTTTGCATTGATGGAATGACAAGAAGAGTAAGTTTATTTGGAACCACAAAATATTTGAAGTCTTGATCTTGCCTTTTCTTCCGTTGGCCTTATAGAGCAAGTTAAGTTTCCATTTAGCAGTAGTCATCACCGTAGGCTCATATTGAATACAAATAGATAGATAGATAGATAGATAGATAGATAGATAGAGAGAGAGAGAGAGAGAGAGAGAGAGGGTGGGTGGGAAGAAGAAACGTTAAGAGGAAGAGGCACAAAGGAAAAGTGGAAAACCTACCCAGCCTGCACGACTTATGTAGTGGTAGTCGCTTGTTCTTTAGCGGCAGTTTTAATTGATTGCTGCTAAAGATCAATATTTCTAGTGGCAGTCACCAAATAATTTCATGATAGTTTCAACTTTCTTATTCATTTTTTAGTTTATGAAAAATACTTTACTCCAATTTTTTACTGCTTCTAGATGCAGAGCCATGGGTCAGCAAATATTCCAATTCAAGGTGGAAATAATTACCACCCCACTCATGAAGTAGCACAGCCAAACCCTTTAAGTTATTACAAGTTGGGTTTTATTTCTCATTTACTTGCATCTTTTAGCATGAAAATAATAAGCATTTTCTTAACTTTGTCTTTTATGTGCAGATACATGAATTAGCAACCCCTCCAATTCAAAGTGGAGATAATTCTCATCCCACTCCAGAAGTACTATCACCAAATCCGGTAAACTATCACAAGTTTGATTTATTTTTCATTTTTTCACATCTTTTAGTGTGAAAATAATTTTGTATTTCTTTGTGTTTTGTAACAGATGCAAGAACTTAGAGAAAAGCCATCTCAAGTGTCTACAAGAGAGGGGGAGAAGGGGAAAGGCAAGGGAGAGGGAAAAGGAAAGGGAAAGGCACTCTTTTGATGAGTGTTTTACTTTCTTTTTTTTGTAATATTTTTGGCAAGGGAAAAACACTTCCGATGAGTGTTCTATTTTCCTTTTTTTTGTGATCTTTTAATTTTATTTGGACTAAATTGTGAACAATTGTATATAAATATTACGTTTTATTTAATACAAGATTTCAATTTTTAATGATATTAATGATCTTTTATTTTGAATGGATATAAGATTTTTGTTGAATGGATAGGACAAACATACAGGTGGATATAAGATTTTTGTTGAAAATGAATGTATATAATTGATTTAAAAGCAAGTTACCATAAGCTCTATACTAGGTGTGACAAATATTCAGGTGGAGCTAGTTCTAGCCACCAAGATTTTTGGTGACGTTTAAACAGGATTTTGTGACGTTTCAGAAAATAGAGGGATGTGTCACCGAAACAGGTTTATGACGATTCAGAAAACGTCATTAAAATAAATATTTTTTGTGATATTTGGAAAATGTCACGAAAATAAACAAATAAATATCATCAAAATTGCACATGGGTGATTCTTGGAGTGACTCTTGAAATCGTTTAATGATGTTTGCAAAATGTCACAAAAACTATACTAAACCTTACAAAAACTTTTGCCGACACTACATTTGGTGACGAGGGAGCAAACGTCAAAGAAGAGACCAATGGGTCTTCTACAGACCTTGAATTACAACCTGCACATCTCCATCCATAATCACCATAGATCCCTCTACCATTCCCTATAGGCAAAAGACTTAAACCTCCCCTCAAGTTTACACTACTTCTCTTATTTATACTATTATGAAAAGTATGAATGAGGGTGTGAAATTTTTCTTGGCTAAAATGTCCTCATTTGTTATCTAGTCAATCTCTAATTATGAAGGTTGAAAATATAATTTCAATTAATGCTTTTCGTCTCATTTAATCTCTTCATTAACTCTTGTATTTATGGTATTAACTCTCATTCTCTCTTATTAAATCTTATATTTAAGTTATTTTTTTACTAAAAGATGCTATTAATTAGATCATTGATTGGCTAAATCAAATTGATCAACCAATGAAATCATAGTTAGATAATAAAATGGATAAATCTCTTAAACTACCCTTACTATTTAACATAATGACATGCGATACCCCTACTGTTTAGCTATTGTCTTGCGGTATCCTTAAGTTTTTTAACAATTGTTTAACACCTCTCTTGCTATTAATTTTCTGCCACACTCCTTTCTAAAATACGGTTATTTTAAAATTCACCCCACTGTTAAAACACCATCGCCAATGACAATTGCGGTGACTACAGAAAACCACCTCCCGGATGACGGAACACCACCATGTCAGGGGGCAAGGTAGGTCTTATCCGCCATGTCAGGATCGGTCTAGCCAGTATTGAATTCCTTGAAATCATTTCTTGTTGCAGCCAAGCCATGCTTGCAATAAACAGGGGTAAGGCGATTGCGGGCCGTCACTAGTTTTGAATTCCATACCACTGTTGAATTTTTTGAATTTTCACCGAGAACGATCCCCCTCTTATGTAGTTGTGGGCCGTCACTGGTATTGAATTCCATATAGTTACTCTCAATCATGGTTCAAAACATCGATACGATACGCCCAATCGTATCTTTTGAAAATGTATGTATCGGCCGTTTCTAAGTACCGATACGATACGATATACTTTGAACCATGCTCTCAATTGTAGCTTGCTGTGGAGACTGAGGTTGCAGTTTGAAACCGTTCGCTAAGTGTTGTAAGGTGCTTTCTTGGTCGAGATGGTTGCCTGCCAAAGAGACCGAGTTTTGGAGATTGAAATGAATTTGTCCTTTTTTCTACAAGAAGACAAGAGTTGACGTTTACTGCTTGTTACCGCTTCAGATTCGTTCTCTTCGGTCATTGGCGTCTCCTCCGTGCCATTCTTGTACATGTGGGTACTCTCAGGCACAACAGCTCGGTCGATCAAGAACTTCTGTAAATCATCTCTCTTCAGAAAATCCCCCCAGTCCACTCCATCTCCTCTGAAAATCCTCTTGGGGCATCACTTTCAGCTTTCCCCTGCTTCTGTGGGAAGATGGCTATTCTAAGACACTAGTTCTGGTGAGAATAATGTTCCTTACTTTGTTGGATCTCTTCCCTTCAGTGTCCTCCCAACACTTTTACACACAGAAAAAGAAGAAATCTAACTCCTCGCCATCTTCTCAACAATCGATTCATGTGAAGGTATCATTTCATCGTCGTAAAACCCAATTCATGCCACTGCGAGGTGTGTGTTTCCATTTCTTTTTCAAGGATTGGGGTTAGTGACACCAATGCTTTTTTTTTTGGACTAGCTGATTTGATTCTAACAGAATGATATTTTATTTATTTCATCAATTTGTTTTTGTCTGTTTTTTCAAATTTATCTTCTATTTTTAATGAAAAACTATTCCTGTATAATAGGTAATGTTCTTTTGAAAAACAACTTGAATTTGAGCGTCAATACGTCTTAAGTGTCTCTACAAAAATTGCTTTCTCTTGTTGCGGAGAGATTAATCGATTCTAACGTAATGTGGAGGTAAATAAGAGGCACCTCGTTCACTATTGATCTTGCAACAAACTTTATCAGTAAAAATCGTTATTAATATTGACTTCTGATGCAGAATAAGGATGCTGGGTATGTTGATTATCAGCAACAGATAATATAAGGGTAGAAGTTTTTCACGGAGAGAGAGAGAGAGAGCACGAATGTGAAAGCTGCTATTTGATTAAAAGATTGGTTTGGATCAGGCATATATCGGGACGGCTACAACTTCCAACAAAAAACCGGGGCCTCGTTGAATAGTCCGATGACAGTTGGTATGAAGTAAAGTTTGAAAAAACTTGGAAATAAGGGGTTTTTTATTAGTTGGGTTTTATTTTGAAAATTTGATAAATAATAAAGGGTAAATTTGACATTTCATTTCCTTCCGTTAGCACTTACCGATGATTATAATTATCAAAAAATTTAAGGGTACCACAAGACAATAGCTAAACAGTAGGGGTAGTTTAAGAGATTTACCTTAATAAAATTTTTAAATAGAAATAAATATAGAAAATTACAAAAATATAAAAAAAATAAATAAATTTATGATATTTTTATTAATCAAATTAAAAAAAACAAGTGTAATAAACAAGAATTATTTTTATTGGTGATGAAAATGAAATACATAATCTAAAACTAATACAAAATGAAATTATTTTCCTATTTGGTAGAGATCAATAGTTCAAGTTTTGGGTCAAATCTTTCAACATTGAATGCCATAATTAAATAATAAAAATTAATAAAATATGAAAAACAAACAAAAATAAAAAATACATAAGTTTTACAAAAAAACATTTGGGCACATGTATAATATCATATATTTAACATATTAAACAAAAAATAAGTGTAAATAATAGTATTATTTTTACACACATGGAAATACAAAAATTATGAACACATCTATAACTCCATATTTACACTAATATTAAAAATATGAATAAAATTATGAAACTTTCTTTTGACTAAAACTCCCATTTTTTGAATTGAATTCCTATTTAATTGCGAGATTTAAAATGTAGTTTGAACTATAAATTTCACCTCATTCAATTCCTCTTTTTTAAATTTTACATTTTTTTGATAAATAAACAAAAAAATATCATTACAAAAAGACGAGTCCAGCCAAATAGGTAGGCCTACCAATGATACCCAAAACTTTGTAGCCCAATATGAGGTGCTTATGTAATCAAATCTAGATTTTGTAGTATGCATCTGATTAATGGTAAAAACATAAAATATAAAAAAATAAAAAATACATGAATTTTATAGAAAAATTTTGGATACACTATTTCTATCATTATCATCATCTAAATTTGCCACGTGCAACGCATGTGCATGCTTACTAGTCTTTCCAAAATGGACTAATGCCTCCCCTGTGACACATTTGAGCTGTTAAGTTCAATGAAATAATTCAAAAGACAAATACGCCCTGACGTAACAGGTTTAATGCTACGCAATTTCTTTTTTGGATAATGTACCTTTCTTATAGATAATGAAGGATGCAAACTGCTTCCAAATTGCAATGCTTTTTAACATACAAGTTCAAGCTGGATGCATAACCCAAGCTCTTCATCCATATCGTCCATGACATGACCAACAACACTTTATACATTATCCATTATTGAATAATGGAGTTCAAGCTCTTCATCGATATCGTCCATTGCAAGGTCCTTGAAGCAAGGAGTTCAAGGAAGCCTTATCTGCTGGTTTTGATGTGAGCACAATTGGATAGTTAAGTGCTTGATTTTACTAAACTTAGCAACGGAAGGGTATTGTTACAATAAAGCATAGTGATGATGAAAATACATTTGGGAATCTTAGGCCGGTGGGTCTTTCATGGAATCACTTGTCATCGGGGGAAACCAGATTTGGTCCTAACCCAACATCGGGGGAAACCAAATAGGATATCCGAATTCGACCAATTAGATATTCAAATTATCCGGATTCAATTCGATTATGTCGAATCTCAAATTCGAAATCAGATTTTCGAATATCATTGACACCCCTAACTAATATTCAACAACTCCAACTATAAATTAAAATGAATGATTTTTAAAATTAATATTTTATGAACAATGAAATAAATAATTTATCAAATCTACATATATACCAAAAAATGATTTGAGTTTGCATGAGAAAGAGTGAAAGTGAAAATTGTAAGAGAAACAGAGTAATCAAATCGATTCAAAACCCCTCCCTGTCTGGGAGGGGTCTCCCTCTCGCATCGCCTGATGTGAGTATCCCTCTTGCATCGCTTGATGTGGGTTTTTCCTCTGTTTCGACAGGTTTTTGATGGATAGGGTGAAGTTTTTTTTTTTTGTTTTTTTGGTGTGTTCTTTTGTTGGTCGATTGTTGTCTTTTTCCACTGGTTTCTCCATGCAGGAATTGAATATGATGGCTCAGTCTTTGTTCTAAGAAGTGGTTCTTCCTCTACGATTTGTTCTTCAATGGCTTTGATTTCAAGAAGGTTGAAGATGTTGTCGTTACTAACATCGATCTGAACGGTGACGTCTATTCTAGGAAGATATATGTGATGCTTTTACTAATGACAATATTTTTGGAAGTATCTTCTTCCATGGGATGCATTCTAGTGTGGTGTATTCCAGTGAGTTGTTCTTCTGTGAGGAGGAATATTCTTTGTTCTGGCATAATTTTTCCGATGCAGCCCAATCATTTCTGTTTAGTCTCCGGCAATATCCAACCTTTCAGTTATTAGTTATTGGAGTCCTTTTGGCACTTCTTTTCGGACCATCATCATTTAGTGGGGACGTGGCATTTTTCTTGCCTCATGCCTTGGGACAGTTTTCCATGGAAGGAGTTTATATTTGCAAGATAACTGTTACATCCAAGCTTGGGTGAGACAATAGTTGGCTTTCTCCTTTTCACCTTTCAAGTCTGAAGTTCTTAGTTGGGATTGCCTTGGAAGGGGTGACTTTGGCGCTCTTTTTCTATGTATCCCTGTTTTTGGGAGTTTCTTGATGCGTTTTGATTTTGTTGGAGGTTGGTCCTCCTTAATTGGCGTTTCCATCTTTTTGCGCCGTTTGCAGAGTGCTTACAAGAATTTCTCTCGGTGCTCAGGATTTGTTTCTTTATCAACAATTTGTTTTGCGTTTATCTTTTCTTTTTTTTTTTGTTTACTATTGCTGATTGTATTCTCATGGATTGTATTTGAGATTTTGAGCATTCTTAATGAAATTAGCCATTGCCTTAAAAAAATGATTTTTAATTTCAAAAAATTTATACAAATAAAATCATTATTAATAGAATAATTATTTTAATACTTAAAATCTATAAATTTGCACATTATATGTATATTCAATTTTTTATAAATTACTAATTAATATTTTAATTTGCATTAAATAATAATGTATTTACTATTTACAAAATATTTTAGAATATAACATAAATTGAATTGGTCAATTCCACTAATGTACATTTATATAAAAATAAAATAAAATTATAATTTAGAAATTTTATAAAATAAAATACTAATAATGGAATACTTATTTTAGTAATTAAAATTTATAAATTTTCATATGATATATATCTTCAAAATTTTAATAGATTTGATATGTTTTAAGTTTAGATTATATATTTTTTTATAAATTCTTAATTAATACCTTACTTTACATTTTATAATAGTATTTTTAATTTTTTAAAAAATGAAAATATTGTTTACCAAACATTTGAGAATTGATTTTTTTTGTTAATGTTAAAAAATAAAAATATTGATATAGTAATTAAAATAGAATAGTTGCATATGTTTTGTGCTTGGACTTTAATAGAAAATAAAATAATAATGGCTTTGTGAATATATTAATTTCTAAAGATCTATATAATATGTCTTAAATTCTTGATTGATGCATTATCAATATAATTGCATAATAGCTATGCATCTCGCCATATTAGTTATAATATATTTCTTCACATATACCATTAAAACATAAAGCTCCTAAGTATTTATATTATTTATAATTATTTTAACATTAAACTTAATATTACTAATATATTTATGAAGTTTCTATGCATTTCCCTAACATATTCAAACATTTCCATATTTTTCATCCATATCCATGTATTTCCCAAATATATCAATATCCATATTTAAGTTATCCATACAATACCTAATACCAATACTTTCATACTTAAAAATAACTAAAAACATGAAATAAACAATGAAATGGTTACTTTGACGCCCTCCAAATAGGTGTGGCGGGATCAAATCCGTGACACTGCATCCTATTTAAAAGAAAAAAAAATAATGAAGAAATAAAAGAAGGATCTTATATCTAATATATTAATACGAAATGGGTTCTCTCCGTGCGCTAAATGAATCTATTCGTGCGGATAGATTGAGAGTCCCATGTGAAAACAATGCAGTCGTGTGAAGTTTTCTTGCTTTTGATTTCTGATGAATAGAGAAAATGCAATTCGAGTGACATGTGGTCTTTGATATCTGTGGGAAGAGGACTCTTGTCACTCCGTGGTCTTTGAGATTTGTGGGGAGAGGACTCTTGTCACTCTTCTCTTCTCGAGGTCTTTTTTGTAGTGGAGTGGAGTATGTGAGTTTTCAAGAGTCGGTTTGTCCCCTGTTCTGCAGTTGAACTGATAACTAGTTGTTTCTCTTGTCCTTTCTTTCTTCTCGCCGGAAGAACTCGAGCAATCCGAATTCACTACCGTTGGTTATCTCATTGCGATGGACATCTCTTCAATGACAGCACCTCAGCAACCCTC
Source organism: Nelumbo nucifera (assembly GCF_000365185.1). Next base: position 182,133 of record NW_010729122.1, on the reverse strand, counting down.
ACTTAAAGCCTTCCCCGAATTCAGTAGTTTCATCTCCCAGAGGTCTGTTCCTCTGTCCAAGATTCTTCTTTTTGTTTCTTATTCCTGGACTTCTTCTTCTTTATGTTTCATTGTTTAATTGTCATTCTTATTCCTAGATGATGTGTTTTTTTTTTTTTTTTTGTCATTTTGGCATCTCCTGTAATCCCTGTCTTCTTCCTCCTTTCCCCCCTTTCCTTTTCAGACTTCAGAAGGAGCTGATGTCTCTCATGGTATGTGATTTCTCTTATTAGGCTCTAGAAGGAGCTGATGTCTTTTCAGAATTTGAGTTTTCCATCTTCAAATTCTTTGTTTTGGGTAGATAATCAAAAGTTGTAGTTCAATTCTTTCTGCACAAAATTGGGTTTCCATTATCTTGAATTTCTTATAAGTTAATGATATCTGAAAACTATTGAATAATCTACTTCGGTGGGAAGACATATTATTTTTCTTCTTCTTTTTTTTTTCTTCTTTACTTTTTTCATGCAATCTTGAAATTAGCTATGCAGGGGCGGAGCCAGGGGGGTGGCGGAGGGGAGCCATGCCCCCCCCTCCCCCTATCTTGTTGGTTACATGTTAAAAGCCAAAACAATTGTATTTTTTTGGCATCCTATTTTGCTTTGCTTTGTTCTCTGGAATGCAAAATTCTAAATTATTGGTCCACAATAATTTCAGTCTTAAAAACTTAAAAAGGAGTTAGCATGTTCAAGAAATCATTCCCTGAAAAACTGAATTCGCTAGGGGTTATTTTCTTTGTCGGAAAATTAATAGTGATAAAAAAGAAAATAATTCAGAAAACTACATTGGATTTGAGTATGTGGGGATAAAATAATAGGAGAATTTACTTGCTAAACTTTTGTTCGAAGAGATAATAAGTTTAATAACTAGGTCCTTTATTTATATTAAAAAGTTTATAATAATAGAGAGTTTTGCTTTCCTTGGAATTTGTGCTTTTACTAATTCAGCTAATTCTGTGATGGTTGCAGGTGGCATGGTTTATAAAGTATAGTTATGAAACAAAAATGGGTTCAATTCTACAAGCCATTCTTTTTTGCAAAATTAAGGGTGGAAGACTTCAATTATACAAAATTACAAAGGTGATTGTAATGGAAGGGAATATAGCATTTCTTCGTTCAATTATTATATAGGACAAACACCAACACCTTGTGATTTTGATTTTTTATTTCTTGTCTTATTTGAATATAAAGCATTTATTTTCTATCTCTTGACAAAACTAATTCTAAACCTCTCAGGTTTTACCCTGACAGTTGAGACAAGTTATCCCAACTAACTTGGCAGTACATCAGTGTCAGCCTTGGTAGGATAAATCTGGAGAGAAATTTATCCAACGACTATGAAGATTCTAAACTAACATGAGTCTCATATATGTCCAGTTTAAGGGTATTATACAGAAACACACCACAATAATATGAATTAAATATGTATTTATTCATTTACAATAAATGTCATAATGTAAATCATTTTGATTGGAACTAAGGATATACACTATCTAACAGGATGGTCAAACCGTCTACCCAGAAATTGGTGGCCAAAATGTTTATGTTTTCGAGTTGTTTTTTTAAATTATGGCACTCTTTGGAGTGTAGATGTGAATTTTTAAAAACCCTTTATTGAAGCATTAAAGCATGAGGAGATCATTATCCTATCCCCGCTAGTATTTTTATTATAGAGGAATTAGTTAATAGGATTCAGTACACTAGCTTGATATATAATGAATAAGCGAATGTCACATTCAACAAATAAGAACCAAATTGTCAGCTTGATATATAATTACATAAAAGCCAAGGAGTTATTGGGATCCATGAAATCCAAAAACAACAGTTTTAACTTTTAAGTCACAATTCACAAATGGGTGTAAGGATTCTATTTCCTTATACCTTCATCAAGAAACCTACACGCAACAATTTGATCAGTATAAATAACATGGAAAGCAAAATGGCTACCGTGGAAATGGGCTAGCGAACACGTCATCAATCCTGAGTACTCTAGAGTATCCTCTAATTGGTGGACAAACCATGAATGGCGAATTTTTTTTTTTTTTTAAAAGGGACCATTATTGGCAACATAATACTCCAAGTTGTAAAAAAACTCAGCCCTCAGACTAAATTTTTCGTCATAAGTTCAGATGTCCCTAATTTTTCATTAACCAATAAAATAATTTTTTAATTAGAAGAATGCATATAGCCGAATTTGAATTCCCATATTTGTGCAACAGTGCAAATGAAATTGCATTCCAAGCAAATTAGGCTTGGGTTCCATGAAAGAGTGCATAATACAAATATACAAGGTTGACAGTAATTGTGGTTGCACCTTAAGATATGCTAGAAATACTATAAATACTTTAATAAATCATAAAAATATATCAATAACGTTAAATATAAGATCTTAATGAAGTGTATATATATTAAATTAATATATTTTAATGGTTTTATAAAGAAATATATTGTAGTTAATTATAATTTCATTAAAAATCATATATTTCACTAAAATTTATAAATTATAATTCTTAAGTTTTAATGTTTTATGGAATGGGAAAAACCTAACTTTTGTATCAAACCGTAAAAAATGCATGCATTGGCATAACTTCTAAGTGAAAATATAATTAATAATTAATTATTATTTATTTCTAAGAATTATAAAAAATAAATAAACATTATATAATATATTTAAAAATAGTTATTAAAGAAGAAATTTCAATTGTTTTGCAGATATGATAGATCATTCATAGAATTATAATATATTCAATCATTGTGATCAAATGATAAAATATAATTAATTACTTAATTATTAATTTTAAAAATATAAAATTAAAAAAGAATTATTAAATAAGAAATTTCAATTGGTCTATGGATATGATAGATCATCCAAAGAATTATAATATATTCAATTATTGTGATCAAATGATAAAATATAATTAATTACTAGAAGGGACCTGATGAAGGATGATTTGACCCAACCTATGAAAAGGTGACACGTAGACGCTGACTCAACATGAGCGACAACCCAGCGTTGAAGCCAGGTGCGCTCAGATGACGGGCCCACGAAACAGTCCGCTACGTTACAACTCATGAGGGAAGGGGTCCGCTGCGGCACGAACTCCGGGTTCCCCGTGCTATCTTTAAAGAGATACTCCGAGGCAACTGTAGCTCGCGAGCTAAAGTTATTAGCTCACCTGAGCTCCCTAACGAACGAGTCATTCTGACGACCAATCCCATCAAGGGTGATCCTGGAGTGTTCCAAGCTCGCCACAAAATAGCTCGCGAACGAGCCGCACTAGCGCTCTTCAAGAAGCTTCCGATTGACAGACCATACCGGTCAGACTGCGCCATATCCTCTACTAACAGCGCAGTCCCAGTCCTTTCGACAGTCTGCATTCACGTCTCTCAGCAGGCAAAGGCGTGCCTGCTACTTTGGAAACGTGTCACTCACCCGGGCGAAGCGTACGCCACAACGGCCACCTGCGCAGCCCTGGCCGGTAATGGCTGTGGCAGTAGCCCAGTGGCGGTTATGCCGACCTAATGTGAGTGTCCCTATAAAAACCCTCAGGGAAGAAGAGAAACTCTCTCTCGAATCTTCGACCTCGTGAACATAGTGGTAACGCGCTATCCTCACTCTTAGCCTTTCGCCTTTCCCTCGCTTCTACCGAGTACTGACTTAAGCATCGGAGTGTCCCTGCCGGGCAGCCCCCTAAGGGATTCTTCTTATTCTTCCCTATCTCAGGTGTCATCGAGGAGCCACGCAAGAGCCAGTTAGGAGTGACCGGATCGCGCCGCATCAAATGGCGTCGTCTGTGGGAAACGCTTCAAAAGGCCTTTCTCTCTAAACTCTTTCAGTTCTTTTCCTTCTTGAAACAATCCAACGCTCATGGCTTCCTCTAGCAACGTCGGATGAAGCACGAAAATGGAAAACTCCAGGGAACAACCCCAGCTTCCTACTGTCTGTATCGGACAGTTCACCGTCCCCCTCTCAGTGGATGGAATCCCTAGCTTGAATGTGCCTCTCACAGTGGCACCTGTCATCGCCCCACTTCCTGCTACAATCGGAACGACGTTCACCGAACCTTCGGTCGTGCCCTTAGCGGCCAGCCCAAACCAACTGGAGGACTTGATGCAGTGCATGCGGGCCATGCAGGCCCAAATGCAACAGTTCCAGCAACTTCAACTCTATCAACAACACGTACTGCACCAGGTCTCCCAGTATCAGTATCAGCAGCAGTTGCCCCTGCTGCCTCAACCTCAACTTCAGCAGCTGCAGTTCCCGCCTCGGCACCCAGCCTCGCAGCAAGTTAAGTCTCGCCGCTAGGACGAGTGTCCCTCTGGCCAAGGAGAGGCCCCCTGCGGCAGATGGGAGAGACTGGCTACCCCGATCTCGCCGCGGGCGAACAGGTCGGGAGGACCCCAGCTCGCTAGGTCTACGTCACCTTTGCAGTCAAAGTTTGGAACCCCGATCCTTGAAAACCGGTTCAATATCCTGGCAACAGACTCCAAGCAAGGCCCCTCTGTCTGCAGCCATCGCCAGCAGACCGGGCTACTTCCTACGCAAATCATTCCGGACAGCACAGAGCTGAGCAGCACGAACGCCGAGCCCACCAAGAAGCAGAGACGCCGCCGCCGAGCTCGCCGATCTGTCACCCGTGATTTGCCCGAGCTCATGGGCAAAGAAGAGGTAAGCTCGGCCGAAGTCAAAGCTCCCCTCCTCTTGGTTCAATCCCCCCTGTCTTCCGAACTTCTGGCAGTCCCAATGCCCAAAGACTTCAAGCTCCCCCCTCTTGACAAGTATGACGGGTCATTTGACCCGAATGATCATGTAGATGCCTTTCAGTCACAGATGCACCTGGCGAGAGCGAGTGAGTCGTGCATGTGTGTGGCCTTCTCCACTACTTTTAGAGGAGCAGCCCGCACGTGGTACCGAAATTTGGCACTTGGGTCGATAAGGAGTTGGGTGCAGTTCACACAAACCTTCACGTCCCACTTCGTCACCAGCAAACGGTGCCCGCGAACTGAAGAAAGCCTCCTCAGCATAGTGTAGAGAAAGGGAAAGACCATCCGGGGCTATATTAAGCGGTTCAACGATGCCTGTATGCAGATACCGCGCCTGGACCCTGCCATACGCCTTACGGCAGCTAAGAAGGGCGTGACACACAAAGAGTTCAAATGGCACATGGTCGTCAACCAACCAACGACCATAACCGAGTTTCTGAAGCTTGCGGACAGGTTCATAGCCACCGAAGAAGAGATCAACCAAAAGAAAAAGGACACAGCTCGGGGGGCAAGGCCGGGTTAGTTTTCCCGACCTTCTGTAGCGGACCGAGCTGATTACACCCCATTGAACGCGAAGCGGGCTGAAATCCTGATGGCGATCAAGGACGCCCCCTACGTGAAGTGGCCACCCCGTCTGAGGGGGAATTCTAATGAAAGAAATAAGAATTTGTATTGCAGTTTTCACAAAGATCACGGTCACAGTACCGAGAGTTGTAAAAACCTCTGTGACAAGATAGAGAAGCTCATCCGTCGCGGATATCTAAGAAACTTTGTACAGAATAATAATAATAATAGTAATAAAACAGGTCGGCAAGGGGAGCACGGTAAGGATGCTCCCGAGTCTAGCAGCAGGCCGGCCGAACAACCGCAGAGGCAGCCTCTGGAGGAGAGACCAGTTCGGGGGACCATCCACATGATAGTGGGAGGTTTGATCGTTGCGGGTTGCACTTCAGCAGCAGCTCGGGCGTTGGTTCGTGAGGCCATTCGGGAGGAGCAGAACCCCCCAAAGCGGCCGAGGACAGAAGAGCCAATTTTCTTCACAGAAGACGATGCGCAAGGGGTCCACTACCCCCATGACGACGCGCTCGTAATAAAGCTAAGAGTCAACGACTTTGAGGTCAGGTAGCTCAGCCGGCATTCTCTTCAAAGTTGCATTTGACCAGCTCCAGTTGCAGAGAGGCAACCTGAAGCCCGCAGACACTCCTTTGGTAGGCTTCAGTGGAGAAGAAGTCCGACCCCTTGGGAAAATAACAGTACCTGTGGAAGTCGGCACATGGCTTTGTGTGGTCAGATTCAAGCACGACTTCCTGGTGGTCGTGACCCCCTTCCCCTACAATGCCATAATAGGTCGACCGATCACCCATGTCCTACGGGCGGTGGTCTCCACTTACCACTTGGCTATGAAGTTTCTAACAGACTTCGGTGTGGGGGTAGCGCGGGGCGACCAACTCGAATCCCGTAAGTGCTACGTCGCCACCCTGAAGGGAAAAACCAAGGTAGCCGATGACCTCGAGCTGGAGCGGCCTATGGAGCAAAACGAAGAGCGAGTCGCACCCATAGAAGAAATAGTCGCAGTTCTAACCTCAATAGCAGAACCAGCTCGGACGCTTCAGATCAGCTTTTCCGTCCAGAAACCTCTACGCTCCGAATTGGTAAGTTTCTTACTTCAAAATTTAGATATTTTTGCATGGTCCGCGGCAGAGATGCCCGGTATAGACCCCGAACTCATAACTCACAAGCTGAATACCGATCCTGTACTTAGGCCCGTTAGACAGAAGAAACGCAACCTAGCCCTGGAGCGGTGGAAAGCAGTCGACGAGGAGGTCAAAAAGCTCCTCGCAAGTGACTTCATAAGAGAAGTCCACTACCCGAGCTGGGTAGCCAACCCCGTCCTTGTAAAGAAGGCCAACGGTAAGTGGCGCATGTGCGTCGACTACACCGACATGAACCAGGCTTGCCCAAAAGACTGCTTCCTGCTCCCCAGGATTGACCGATTGGTGGACGCGACCTCAGGGAACGAGTTGCTAAGTTTCTTAGACGCCTATTCAGGCTATATCCAGATCAAGATGGACCCAGCAGACGAAGAAAAGACTGCCTTCATCACGGAATTTGGCCAATACTGTTACATGGTTATGCCCTTCGGGTTGAAAAACGCAGGAGCAACCTTTCAAAGGCTTGTGAATAAATTGTTTGCGCTCTTAATCGGTAGAAAAGTAGAATGCTATGTAGACGACATGGTCATCAAAACTCAATTCTCACATGAATTAATACAAGATTTGCAGTATGTTTTTGAAATTTTGCGTAAGTTTAATATGAGACTAAACCCAAACAAGTGTGTGTTTGGTGTGACCTTGGGCAAGTTCCTAGGATACATCGTTAACCAGTGCGGCATTGAAGCCAACTCGGATAAGGTTAAGGCCATTTTAGATATGAAACCACCCTGGAAGTTGAAGGAGGTTTAGAGGTTAAATGGCCGCATAGCCGCCCTGAGCTGCTTCATGTCCAAATCGGCGGACCGTTGTCTACCGTTCTTTAAGGAAATTAAGAGCAAAGGGTTCGAATGAACCCAAGACTGCTAGCTCGCGTTCGACGAGCTCAAGAAGTATCTCGCTAATGTGCCGACCTTAACCCGGCCCAAGGAGGGCGATGTCTTAGAATTGTACCTCTCGGCGAGCGACGAAGTGGTCAGTTCGATACTAATAAAGGAAGTAGATCGGGTCCAACAACCCATCTATTATGTTAGTAAAGTATTGCAGGGAGCAGAGACGAGATACCCAAAGATGGAAAAGCTAGCATATGCACTGATAATCGCAGCATGGAAGCTCCGCTCGTACTTCCAACCTCATACTATTATCGTTCTCACCGACAAACCCCTGAGGCAAGTGTTGCTTAAACCCGAGGTCTTTGGTCGGTTGACAAAGTGGGCCGTTGAGCTCAGTGAGTACGACCTCCAGTACAAGTCGCGAACTGCCATTAAGGCCCAAGCTTTAGCAGATTTCATAGTCGAATGTACATTCAGCTCCGAAGTCCCCAGGTCGGTTGAGCACGAGGCTCCCAGCTCGGATGAGCCCAAAGCTCCCAGGCCGATCGAGTCCGAACCCCGTGAAGTAGCAGCTAGTGTGGCATCTCTCCTAGCTCGGCCAACCGCGAGCTGGGATGAGGAGCCCTGGATCCTTTACGTAGATAGCTCCTTGAACCAACAGGGAAGCGGAGCCGGAATAGTTCTACACGGCACAAGCGGTACGAAACTGGAATACGCGCTACGCTTCGAGTTCGCGACATCTAACAATGAAGCAGAGTATGAGGCATTGATAGCTGGACTAGCCCTAGCCAGAGAAGTAAAAGCAAAGCACATTGTTATCTGCAGTGACTCGCAACTTGTGGTTAACCAGGTCACCAGCGAGTATGAAGCTCGCGAGCCAACCATGATTGCCGACTTGACCAAAGTTAGAGAGGCCCTGCTCGACTTCCAGTCACACTTCATCAGACAGATCCCTAGGTCGGAGAACGCTGTGGCCAACGCCCTTTCCAAGTTAGCCAGCACTAGCGACACCACCATGAAAACCGTGTACATAGAGGACTTGTCTCGGCCTAGCATTCTTAGGGGGCAGAGGAGGTCGCTCTCGTCGTTCAAGCAGAGCCGAGCTGGATTGACCCGCTCGCGAGCTTCTTGCTACATGGGACCCTCCCTGCAGATCGCAATGCAGCCAGAAGGGTGCAGCGCTAGGCAGCCAAATACGTCATGATAGACGAGCGGCTGTATAGGAGATCCTACACGCTCCCCTATCTGCGTTGCTTGCGGCCTACTGAAGCCGAGCTCGTACTCCGCGACACTCATGAGGGGTTGTGCGGCGGGCACTTGGGGGGTAGAGCCCTTGCCCAAAAAGCGCTTCAACGAGGGTATTATTGGCCAACGATGAAGGCAGACGTTATTGAGCTCGTTAGAAAATGTGACAAATGCCAGAGACATGCCAATATTCACCACCAACCCGCTGTCGACCTCAAGTATCTCACCAGTCCGTGGCCCTTTGCACAGTGGGGCATCGATCTACTCGAGCCATTCYCGCCAACAACGAGTGGAAGGAAGTTCTTAGTGGTAGCAGTGGACTTTTTTACCAAGTGGGTAGAAGTCAAACCCCTTGTAACAATCACAGCTCGAAATGTTCAAAACTTCTTTTGGAAAAACATTGTATGCCGCTTCGGATTACCTCGGGTATTGATTTCCGACAACGAAAAATAGTTTAAAGACATTAAAATACGAGACTGGAATTACGACAAGGTTGGACCGAGCAAACGGTCAGGCATAAGTAACGAACAGAGCCATCCTCCGCGGATTTACGACACGGTTGGACCGAGCTAAAGGATTGTGGGCAGATGAACTACCCAGTGTTCTGTGGGCATACCGGACCACAGATAAGACTGCCACGGGAGAAACACCCTTCAATCTCACCTACGGCACTGAAGCAGTAATCCCTGTAGAGATCGAAGTGCCCACGCTGCGACTAGAAGCATATAGTGATCAGACGAACGAAGATGAGCTACATACCAACCTCGATCTACTCGACGAAGTAAGGGACCTCGCGTACATTAGGACCGCAACCTACCAGCAGAGAGTAGCTCGGTACTATAACGCCAGGGTCAAGAGGCGAAACCTTCGTGTTGGCGACC
>NW_010729122.1:67739-171761 GCF_000365185.1 Nelumbo nucifera | reverse complement strand
ACTCAGTACTTCCCGAAGGGGGGGTCCGGTCGGGGCGCGTTCTCTTCGCATGGCGCCTCTGGCTGCTCGAGAGAAGGCGGCGTGAATCAGCACTGGACATGATGGCTACCAAAAGACCACAAGATATTAGTCCAACAAAAAGCAAAATACATGTGTGCACAATATTGTCACAAGGCACTACGCGACCTAAAAGGCCGACCTACCCGAGCTCAAGCCTGCCTGCACGAGCTTCTCCTCGGTCAAGTAGTCCGAGCAAAGGAAGCCTACCGACGCCCAGGACAACATCGTTTTCCAAATTTCAGGGTCCAGCTCGGCCCTAGGGTCCTGGATGGCGCCCCTCCAAGCAGTGGGGAAGAGCCACCCCTCGGGGTTACGGACCACAAAGTAATCCCGCTTCCACGCGAGAATCTTATTCGGCAGCTCGTACAAGAGCTTATAACCGCGGCGGGGAGAGAGGTAATAAAAGCGCCTCTCTAGAGGAACCCCAGGAGTAGCGTTCTTTATACAAAGGATAGAGACAAAAATATCAAGGTCCAAAGGAAGACAGTACTCGTAGCACAGGGATATAGTCCCAACCATGTTTTGAATGGTGTTGGGATGAAGCTGGTCAATGGTGACGTTGAAGTGATTTAACACCTCCACTATCAAGGGGTGTAGGGGGAGCCGCAAGCCAGCCTCGAGTTGTTCCTGAAAGATTACCATGTCATTGGGACCATGCTCCCAATGGAAGTTGACAGTAGGGAGGCTGTAAACCAGGTCCCCAGGGAGGCAAAACTAGCAGATCAGAGACCTAAGTCTCTCCGCTGTCATCAAGGAAGGGCCAAAAGTATCAGGCTCCCTCCCCCTAGAAGTAGACACCATGTCGCCAGAGGCCTCCCGGGCCTCCGGGATCTGCTCCCAGGCTCCCCCCGAGCTCGAGGGAGCATCATCATCCCGGCTATTGCCCCTGTGATAGGTGCGGTATGGGTACCCAGACATGGCTGACAGCGATTGGGACTCACCAGAGTAGACGGAACGGAGCAAACTGAGGAACTCGGGTAGACTAGGTGAAGTGCGCGACCTCAAAATCCAAAGACAGCAAGATGGCGTAGGAGAAAATAGGGCCCGAGGGGGCCCCCTATTTATAGTCTCCACCCTTCTAAATTGACGGCCCAGATCAAAGCAGATCCAATGGCCCGCAAGCACCCTGACCGAACGCCTTCTGAAAAGTGAAGCCGATTGGCGGCACGTCTTCCAAAATTAAGGTGGTCGCAGCCGCACAATGTTCGGAGTTAAAAGCGAGCTCAACACGTTTTCGGAATCCAAAAAGTCAGGAGAAATCAGAAAATCTCTTGATTCCCGCAAATGCATTTAATAAGGGCAGTCAATCAAGTTTGAATTTCGGTCAAATCAGTCCATCGCGCTTCATGAACTCCCTGCACTAAGGCAGTACCCTTAGCTCGAGGAGTGGGGGGCAATTGATGAAGGATGATTTGACCCAACCTATGAAAAGGTGACACGTAGACGCTGACTCAGCATGAGCGACCGCCCAGCGTTGAAGCCCGGTGCGCCCAGATGACGGGCCCACGAAACAGTCTGCTACGTTACAGCTCACGAGGGAAGGGGTCCGCTGCGGCACGTACTCCGAGTTCCCCGTGCTATCTTTAAAGAGATACTCCGAGGCAACTGTAGCTCGCGAGCTAAAGTTATTAGCTCGCCTGAGCTCCCTAACGAACGAGTCATTCTAAGGACCAATCCCATCAAGGGTGATCCTGGAGTGTTCCAAGCTCGCCACAAAATAGCTCGCGAACGAGCCGCACTAGCGCTCTTCAAGAAGCTTCCGATTGACAGACCATACCGGTCAGACTGCGCCATATCCTCTACTAACAGCGCAGTCCCAGTCCTTTCGACAGTCTGCATTCACGTCTCTCAGCAGGCAAAGGCGTGCCTGCTACTTTGGAAACGTGTCACTCACCCGGGCGAAGCGTACGCCACAACGGCCACCTGCGCAGCCCTGGCCGGTAATGGCTGTGGCAGTAGCCCAGTGGCGGTTATGCCGACCTAATGTGAGTGTCCCTATAAAAACCCTCAGGGAAGAAGAGAAACTCTCTCTCGAATCTTCGACCTCGTGAACATAGTGGTAACGCGCTATCCTCACTCTTAGCCTTTCGCCTTTCCCTCGCTTCTACCGAGTACTGACTTAAGCATCGGAGTGTCCCTGCCGGGCAGCCCCCTAAGGGATTCTTCTTATTCTTCCCTATCTCAGGTGTCATCGAGGAGCCACGCAAGAGCCAGTTAGGAGTGACCGGATCGCGCCGCATCAAATGGCGTCGTCTGTGGGAAACGCTTCAAAAGGCCTTTCTCTCTAAACTCTTTCAGTTCTTTTCCTTCTTGAAACAATCCAACGCTCATGGCTTCCTCTAGCAACNCAGACCGTACCGGTCAGACTGCACCATATCCTCTACTGACAGCGCAGTCCCAGTCCTTTCGACAGTTTGCGTCCACGTCTCTCAGCAGGCAAAGGCGTGCCTGCCACTTTGGAAACGTGTCACTCACTCGGGCGAAGCGTATGCCACAACGGCCACCTGCGCAGCCCTGGCCGGGAACGGCTGTGGCAGGAGCCCAGTGGCGGTTATGCCCAACCTAATGTGAGTGTCCCTATAAAAGCCCTCAGGGCAGAAGAGAAACTCTCTCTTGAATCTTTGACCTCGTGAACATAGTGGTAACGCGCTATCCTCACTCTAAGCCTTTCGCCTTTCCCTCGCTTCTACCGAGTACTGACTTAAGCATCGGAGTGTCCCTGTCGGGCAGCCCCCCAAGGGATTCTTCTTATTCTTCCCTCTCTCAGGTGTCATCGAGGAGCCACGCAAGAGCCAGCTAGGAGTGATCGGATCGCGCCGCATCAGGACCTGTGTGATGCATGGAAAAATCTGAAAGATTTAATAATTTCATTTTTCATTTAATGTTGATTTATAAAAATAATTATTTTTAATTGAATATGAACAAATGTTTTTAAAAAAATTAGTTTTATTAATAATTTATAGTAATTTTAATAATTTTTATTATTTTCATTATTTTTTAATGAAATATTGATTAACTTTAAATAAATAAAAATAATTATAAAAGCTAACATTTTTATTAATTCTACTAATAACTAACAATTATATAGAAATAACAACGGGGTGGGTTTAGGGCAAGGTACCCCATCCCTTTTCCTGCCCCATAGTCAAGACACTCTACCCTATCCTTGCCCTGTCCCTAGTGTCACACGGGTTTAGGGCAACGTAACCACTCCTCAATGTTGAGTGAGTTCAAGGGCAAGGCACCCCACTCCTCATCAAGGATGGAGAATCCTCAAATTTCCCTGCCCCATCCCCAGTATTGGGTGGGCTCAAGTAGAGGTGTAAATTGGGTCATGCTGGGTCGACACGACACGACCTACATGTGGCCCGCACAAAGTGCGAGTCATGTTGTGTTGACCCATGAGCCACCCCGGGCCATGCCTCCCTCCTCTAGGATAATTTGGGGGGTCAGTTCGGCATGACCCATAGCCCGAGCCCGCACAGGCTTGTGTCATGCCATGGGTCGGGCTGGTCCATGGGGCAGGCCTTGGGCCAGGCCATACCGCACACCAAGCCAAGCTCAAGGCAAGGCACCCACTCATCCCCATCCAAGGTTTTTAAATTTGGACCGGATAGGAAATCGTTTTGGGGTTGAATGGTCCGATTGTTCGGCCCAAATGGATGACCCGCTCTAGAAAAAAATAATAATTAGAAAAACAAAAATAGGCTAAAAATTGTTGTCCGGGTTAACGGTTTGACCGCGCAGGTCAGCGGTTCGCTAACCAAATAAATGATTTTTGGACAAAAAGCGGTTTTAAGGTGAAATGGTGTCCAGTTCCCAATTTTTCCGGTCTAACCATCTAGTTTGATCCAGTTTTGAAAACACTGTCCCCGTCAACCCAATATTCAATTTGATGATAGAAATGATTAAAATGATATATTGAGTATCAATCACATGGTAAATTTCTAAAATACACTAAATTGTCTTTAATGTTCAAAAATGTAATTTTATGAAAACTTTGAAAAATTTATTGTAATTGTATAATTTTGAAAATTTATTCAAATTTTTATTAAATGATTAATTTTCTTTTTAAATGGTTTACTTACAGAATTATACTAATTTATCTTATAATTTCTAAAATAGACTAACCATTAACTTCCTTTTTCAAATATTATACTAATTTATCTTAATAATCTGAGTAATTATTTGTTCAAATTATAGCTTCCCATTTCCCATAGTCATTTATCTTTAATAATTTTCAATAATTTGCAATGAAAATTACATAATTTTCAATGGTTTTCCAAAATCTATCAAATGTAATAAACTTTCCTAAAATTTCCAAAATATTCTAATAATTTTCCATAATTATTTAATGCACTTTAAATAAACATTCAAATACTTTATATCTTTTAATTTCAAAATTGTTTTTTTAGAAAATGTAGTTTTATGATTTTTTTTTGAAAATTTTATTACATTTGTGTAACTATGAGGATTTATTGATTTTTTTTTAAATTGTTATTAAATATATATTTTTATTTGGTAGTTTACTAACAAAACTATACTAACTTATCTTTTATTTTTCAATATAAATTTATTAATAATTTCATTTTTCTAACATTATAATATTTTGTTCCCTCGTTTGTATTTGGTTATTAATTATAATAATAACAATAACTAAAATTTATTACTTTTTGATAATTGTTAAATATAATTCTCAATTTTATAGAAATTAGTTAAAGAGTTTTCAATTTCTATAAAACATTGTTAATGAGTTAATTAATAATAATATTTATTAATTTTTGGTAATTTACTAACTGTACTAATAAGAATATTTAATTTTTGGTAATTTACTTATAGTATTTATTAACTTTTTGTAATAACACTATTTAATACTCATTGAATATGGGTGGGATTAAATATTAACCATATTTAACTATTTATTGATCAATATGAATATTTTAAATGACGGTGAGTGGATATAGATTGGGGGGACGCATTTTAGGAATTGATTAGGGAGTGGGACAACATGATGCTTTTCTATTGGTTTAAATGAGATACCTTGGGAGAGAGATTATAAGAATATTTTTAGGTAATTGGGTGATATGGCATAATGGGAGTGGTGGGAAGGGGAGAGGAGAGAAAGTCAAAGAGAATGTAGGGTGGGTATAATGGAGCAAAGAGAGGCAGGATGACGGGGACCCGTGCTATGCGCGAGCTTTGTTAAGTGAAAATTAAACAATAGAAATACATAAGAGTATATAATTGTTTTATATTTTAACTTTTTAGTAAACAATCCGATCAACCTTAACTCAAGTTGGTCGGTTTTCTAGTATTTCAGATTGACTTTGGTTTAATAAATATATATTAAAATTTTATATTTTAAATTTAATTTTTTAATACGGAAAAGTAGGAAAATTTCCATATTTCTTAGTCTAAAATATTTTATATCATAAATTTAATTTTTGTAATTTATTTTTTAATAATATCATTGTAATTTATAAAATTTAAAGTTAATTTTTATGTTTAAATATTTTGAACAAACAAACTAAATCGAAAATAGACCCAAATCGATACAACCCGAGTTGGTGGATTTTCACTAATGGTCAATCGGTTTCGAGTGACAAACTACAAACTTGACCACATCGATTTGGTTGGCGAAACAGGCAGCAACTGAACTGAACCAATCATTGAACACTCCTAATTTTAACTAAATTTATAGTCTAATCTCTAATAAATAACAATAGTTTAATCTCCAATAATTATTGAAAATTTATAGCAAATGTACACAATCATTGAAAATAAGTTTATAATGAAAATATAGTAGATATAAAATAAAATACAATAATTACAAAAATATAATAAATACTAAAAATATACTAAATTAGTCAATAAATAGTGTAATCTCAAATAATAGTTTAGTCTCTAATAGGTATTAATCTATAAATTATAAAAAAATATATAATTAATAAAAATAAATTTATAACAAAAATACAATAAATATGATAAATTAAATTTCAAAATTAAAACAATAGTTATTTAATCTCCAATAATTACTGAAAGTAAAATAAATATTAACTATAGTATATATAAATATATAATGAATATACACTATTGTTGTAAAATTATTACTAATAAATATAATTTTGTTGATAGTTATTTTCTATAATTATTAATTGATATAAGTGAACTTAGTTTTTTACAATATTATTTAGTTATTGAAATAATACCGTTATTTAAATTCTTAAAATATTAATTATTTATTGAATTTAATAATCCATAAAATTATAATTGTACTATTATTACATAATTCGTTATTAGTTTTGTAAAATATTAAATTATTATTAATATGAATATTATGAATTCTATTATAATTATTTTTCTACTTTTATGAATTTTTTAAAATTAATTACATAATTTCGTTATTGTAACTACTTAAAATTTTGTTATTTAAATATTTAAATAATATGTAAAATATTAATTTGAATGTTATTTATTTTAATGTTATTACATAATATTAAATATTTTGTTATATTATTTTGCTATTTTTAATGTTTTTTATTTAAGATTTTTAGTTATTTAAATATTTAAATAATGTGATTTTTTAATGTTAAATTGACAAACTGTACCCTTATTAAACTACCCTTTAAATATTTAAATATTAAACTACCCTTACTATTCACAAAATTGACAAACTGTACTCTTATTGTTTAGATATTGTCGTGCGTTCCCTTAAGTTTTCTTCACAACTGTCTAAAACCTCTCTTGCCATTAATTTGTTGTCACACTCCATTCACATGTGATATCATGTGAGTGGTAATTATTTTAAAATTCCTAAAATACCCTTGTTGTTCACCGCCGCTGCTGTTGGAAGTTGCAACGGTGTCAGTGATTTTGGTATCATTGTCGTAAGCGACTATGGCCACTATAACTTTCGAACAGCAAAAGTTTGGTGATCATACAACATTGATCAATACTCACCCATTCACCGTAGCAGATCTGAATGCCAGTCTGGATTTTCATCGCCTTCTAGAAACCAGAATCTTCGGACTTCCCTGCCTGTCTTTTTTTCTCCTTAGATTTTTGTTTATATGGACGGATTCAAGGACCCTTGTCCTCCCCCTCATTGTTACAACTTGCTTCGACCATCCTTCACCTCGGATCATCTTCTCTCTCTCCACTTATTTTGAAACAGAGCACCGCCACCTACATTGAACTGTGCTTCCACCGCTACCATAGGAAGCTTCCGATCACCCTTCCAAAGATATTTGTGTTGGTTCCCTGTTTACGGCAAAGATCTGATTGATAACAATCGGTGAGACCCAAAATGCTAACGTGCATTACTTGTTCAAAGCACGTTGAGCCTCGCCGGTGGCTGGCGAACTAAATCAGTTATTTTCATGGAGGAAAAAGAGCTCAAGGAGTGGGTGGCACAGGCTGAGCCTCGCTGGTGGCTGGTGTCGCCTGCGACGGCTGTGCCGAGAGGGAGAGAGAACGACGACTGTGCCTGCGACGAGCCCTTCGTTCTCTCTCCCTCTTGGCACAGCTGTCGCAAGCGACAACAGCCACCGACGAAGGGCTCCCTCCCTCTCTTTCTCTCTTCCTCCCCTTCGTTCTCTCTCTCTCCCCTTTGTCCCCTTTGTCCCTGTTCGATTGCAAACTCCCCACCTCACCTTGCCGCTGCATCTCTGGTTCAGTCGACGATGTGCTTACAATTGTCGTTGGTGATGAGGTACTACAACACAGAGTTGTCGTTGCCAAACCCTTCCTGCCCACCTCACCTCGCCGCTGCATCTTTGGTTCAGTCGGTGAGGTGCTTACAGTTGTCGCCGATGATGAGGTACTACAACACAGCAGTTGTCGCCGGTGAACCCTCCCTCCCCCACCTCACCTCCCTGCTACATTCGTCTTCTATACAATCGAACAAATCGAACATGGCTCTCTCTCCTCTTCTTCGTCTTCTATGCAATCGAACCATTGTCCCTTGTCCAAAAGCGAACCCCTATGGGGAACCAATGAAGCGAACCCGGTTACTCATCGTATTCTTTGCAATCAAACCCTCTTCTTCGTCTTCGTTTTCTTGAAATAGGGGATGAAATTTGAGGAATAGTGGAAAGATAAATTTGACATTTTGTTTTCTTCTGTTAGCATTTAGCGGCTGTCAATTGTCAGAAACATAAGGGTATAAATTTCGTGAGCAATAGTAGTTTAAGAGATTTATCCTTAAATTTTGATTATTTGAATAATATTTAAATTAAATAATTTGTAAAATTATAATTTATATTGTTAGTATATAATTTCATGATGAATTTTGTGAAAATATTGAATTATTAATAATATGAATATTATTAAATATATTAATTTTTTGTGTTTTGAATAAATATTTTAAATTTAGTATATAATTTCGTTATAACATTTAAATAGTTCTGAATTTTTTTAATTGAAAATTTCTTTAAATAGATATAGATAAAAAGTGGGGGAAGGATAAATAGGAATTAGAGATAGTTTAGGAGAGAACATCTTTACTAAATTAGAGATAATTTAAGAGATAAATAGGAATTAGAGATAATTTAGGAGATAAATARAAATTAGAGATAATTTAGGAGGAAGTGGGGGAAAGTGATGCCTTATAACCCTGCATTTTGATGCCTTAAGGGCATCAATTTAGAGGTACTTTCGGCCTTAGAATAGTCAGTGTACCATTTTCCCAATTAAAATCAATTATGTGACTTCTGAGGGTCTCTGTGCAAATTATGTATAAAACTATGAAGTTTTCTAGGCTGAATTGTAGTTTTWGGGAAACTGGTGTGAAGATCAGCTCAGAGAGGGGGTGTTTTGTAAAGAACTGAGAACAGGAGGGCTTCTCCTACCTGCTAAACCCAGTTGGCGCCCATGCTACTGTATTACCATGTTCCCCTCTCTTTAGCAAACCTTAGGGAGCCTTTTTAACCTAATATTTTCACTCTTAGCAAACCCTAGCCGCCCGAGGTGTTTAATCTCCACCCTCCACAATTTTTAATCTCAACCACTCATTTTAGGGCTCTCCTTTATAGCTTTTAAACCCTAGGGCACCACCTATTCAGCTAATCCTCACCATTCAACCCCCCATTTCCAAATCTCAACCACTCCCTCCATTTTATATCCCAACCATTCAATCTAAGGCACCACCTATTCTTTTAATCTTAACCCTTCAACCCTAGATGTTCTAATCTACACCCTCCATTTCTAAGCGCTCAAATCTCAGCCATACAAAACATTGGGTGCCATCTCTTTCCATTTTCAGCCATAGGATCACCCCAAAACTATCTTAGCCATCCATTAGAAACCCAAGGGCATCCCTAACTTTGCTAAATCCCAACTGCTACCCCCAATCTTTCTCCATATTTCCATTTGTGTCCACCATTCTCTATAAAAAGGATCCCAAGGGCCCTGTAGAAGGTGTTGGTCAATTCACCCAATTAACAAGGCTAATGTTTCTTGAGGAGTTCAAGGGTTGTAGAAGGAGAGGATGCCTAGATCTTGTCAAGTCTGATCAACCATTCTTTTATTTTCTTTATTTTCTTTTTTGTTATTTTTATTTATGCAATCTTTTAGATTTAATTCTTGTTCGTTTCACTGTTTTGCAGATCTGAATTTGTTCGGTTCAAGGCTAAGGTGCCTTGAGGGGTTCGAGGATTGTAGAAAGGATGGACACCCGATTCTTGTCAAGAGGGGGTTTCTGCAAGCTGTTTGGTCGATCTACAACTACCACCACYGGATCCGGATTCTGGATCACTTTTATTTATTTCTTTAGTTAATTTCAGTACTCTATTAATTTCTGAATTTTAGTTATTGTCTTGTTTAATTCCGAATATTTAATTTCAACATTAATAAATTTTATTTTATTATTTTCTACAATTCCCAATTGTATTATCTTTCTCGGATCTAAGTAAATAATGGTTTTTCTCTCACTTCTCTGTGAATACGACCCATTCTCACCCATTTATTGCGCTTGTATTTGTCTGAGAATCGGAAAAAAATTATAAATAATAAATTAGTGTCCCGAAATGATTAACGACACACTTCCGAACACACCAATGCCACTTGGCTAAACATTAGAAAAGCAAATCCTTCTTTCTTTATGGTTGTGAGAAATAATTAAGCATATGCGATTTCCTTATTGGTTTAATGGGTAATTATGTGGAACTAAAAAAATAAAAAATTCAAAAAAAAAAAATTAGGAAGGGGTTTGAAGCAAGAAAAGGTATGGTGACATAGATAGACCAATTTTAATATATATATATATATTATTTATTTTTTAATTCTAAAAATATAAAAAGTTAAAAAAATACAAAAAAAATTTCAATTGCTCTATGGATATGATAGATAAATCCATAGATCTAAAACATATTTAGTCTTTATAGGCCGAGAAAAATTACATTTTCAAATTTTTTATTAATGTATATTTTCCCCAAATATTTTCATAAATTTTCCATCAATTTATTAATAACACAAAAAAATGATTTTAAATGTAAGAAATGTAAATCAACATAAATTTAAACATTCAAGAAAAAAATTACTAAGGATTCACACTAACTTTTAAAATTTTTTCAAAAAGATTAATGATTTGCACTTATTTATTGAAAATTTTTGCAAATCTAGCATTCCCCTTTTCTAAATTTTAAACCTTCACTACACCTCTTCAAAACACATTGCCAATTTTCTGCATTAACGATCAACGAGAAATAATAATAATAATAATAACAATATTGTTATTATTATTATTTATAATGTAGAAAGAGCGCCACTTTTACTTTAACAAAGATGATAGGCTTCAAATCCTGTAGTACAGGACTAAACTTTCAAGAAAAGAATCTTCTCTCACGCAACTTTTACAACGAATGCTCCTTATATCAATAGGAAACGATGAAAGAAGAAAGAAAACAGGTGAGACATCTTTATTTATCTGTGTGCCGTCACCAAGGTTTCTATGAATCTCAAACCGTCGAATCTTGGCGTTAGTCTATCCATATCCGAAGTTATGCGGGCGCAAGGAACCCTGTCTTTAACGGACGAGGAGAAAGAACCCTAAACACCAGAAAAAACAAAATGAAATTAGGGAAAAACATGTGGATAAAAAAGGACGACGATGCACATTTCACAGTTTCACGCTAAGCAGCTCATACACAAGAAATCAAATAACATATTTGAGAAAAAAAATTATGAGAACGATAAAAGATAAATGAAATAAAAAAGGCTAAAAATTCAATCAAACATATTCTTAAGAGAAACATAGACGGAAAACGCTAGATCCGGAATTAGAAATCGAATTCAAAAATCGTAACAACGACGAAAACACTCGACCCGTAGAGCAATCTCTGTGAATCCATCTAATGGGGAGGAAATTATTGAAATGACCTAGATCGTAGTCGTTTGGGGACCAAAACATCAGAGTATACGGAAAAAAAAAAAAGAATTTAAAGTAAAACGCATTTCAGGTCCCAGAAACAAGAAAAACTATGATGCCAATCATCAAAGATTTAAAACGA
This sequence comes from Nelumbo nucifera, assembly GCF_000365185.1. The sequence continues at coordinate 160,194 of NW_010729122.1, read as the reverse complement.
TACCTGCTTCGAAGAAGGATGGAAAGCAATGTTGGGATCCACGGGGGAGGTGAAAGCCACGGCAGATGCGGCGAGAACCGACGTGACGAGAGAGAAGTATATCTTCATCTCAACCCTCCTGGTTACCTAATAGTAAGAATAGCAGAAAAATGGACGATAATGACACCGAAATCCGACGCCACCAACGGTGCCGGATTACGATTATCGCCGCTGCTCTGCGATTATTTTTTTCTGTATCCGATCTGTCGTGATGGAAACATTCATCCGTCCTTTATACTCTGGATATTTAATGAAATTTAACTTTATTTTGAGTTCCGAAGCAAGGGTTGATCGTTTCTGCGGTTCTGCCCGGGCGCTGCCGGTTTTCGGTTTCCTTCCAAGCCGATACCATACATGATGCGAGCCATGCCTGGGCCCTAAAATTCTCGGCCTGAACAGTCCGGCTGGCGGCCTGGCGCTAAAAGCGTATGGATATTTTGGACATATATATATATATGTATATATATATATATTTTAAAATCGAGGGAGAATGATGGTTCAGCCCATGTCAGAATTTTTGGGCCAAAAAGTACAGTTGGAAAAGGTAAAAGTTGATGTATAAAACGAGGGTTTTGAGTTTTTGAATGTTTATAATTCTATAGTGGAAATCAGAAATTTGCATTAGGCCTATACGTATTTCTCCGAAAAATCTAATAAGTAAAACTTATTTGAAACTATATTAGAAAGTTGAAAGAAAGTGATTGTAATTATCAAACTTTAGAAAGGTTTAAGTAACAAGTAGAAACTTCAAGGGTGGTTTTATTTATTTATAACCCCTAAACTTTCAGCTGTCACACAAAATCCCCTTAAGCTTTTTTAGATGATGTTAGGCATCATGATGATTCACACCTGATTTTTTGAAAATTAGTGAATACTGAAATCAGTGATTTTCCAAAAAATCACTCTTTTTTTGTTGATTTTTTTTGGGAAATCACTTTTGAGATTGTATGGTATTGATTTTTGAGAGTGATTATTTTTCATTAAAGCATTGGAACACCTTCTCACCCCTGCCAAGTAGGATGCCACCTACCCAACAAAAAATTGGAATCACCTAAAAATCACTGAATGCGGTGGTCCCTTGCATAGGCTGAGGCTCGATTTTTCTAATTTCTCAGAAATTGAAATAATTAGTATATATTTGGCATGGATGCTGCAGATGCAGTACATCTCCAAATGCTTGTGAAATTGGTGTGAAGTGTGCTCAAATACGAACAGTCAGATAGGTCAAAGGTCTCCACCTGGGATTTAATTGATGGATAATAAATGTGAACAAGTCCCTCTTGCTTGACAGTTGAGATCTCTTACCAACAAAACATATTCTATGATCTGACTCTGCACATTTCGTCTGATATTTGGATCAACCATAAACGTGAGACTCGCTATGTATGAGATGTACAATGTCTGATCATATTGGTAGAGTGTTGGAATGTATTTTATTGACAAGAAATCCAGACTTTTCACTTGACGAGCATCCATAAGACGTGCGTAATCGTATGAGTTGTGACTTCCCTGACCGTGCCTACCAAGCTCATTCCAACCCATTGCAAACTATATGCGTCCCTTTCGCATACCCAAATTATTTAACATAATTATAATGGAGGAGAAAGGAGAAGGATTGAGGAGGTGAAGAGGGCAAAGATGACAGAAGAGAATTCATCGCTACTACCTTACGAGTCACGTCAAGCAACCAATACAGCTACAGAGCATACAAATAAAGGATTTCATTCATTTCAATTTTGAATATCAGAGCATACAATGGAAATCAAAGTAGTAAATCGATGGAAATCCTTGCCAATTTTATGTACAGCTCTGTTAGCATTCCACTTAATATGACAAACTCATGAGAAACAGGACACATGTTAAAGAAGACCACTGTAGTTTGCAAGTACGGTGTTTATACACTATAGTGGTGAGAGAGTCCACCAACAGGAGGTTGACTATTTGTTTCACGTCGCCTTTGAAAGCATTTGATTGAACTGCAAATCCATAGTGGAGAAAAGCCTACGCTTCCACCTGAATTGGCGATCCAATATGGAGTGAAACTGCTCTAGAGTAAACGTGATTTTCATGATGGCCTCTAATAAGGTACTGACATCAGCTTTAGTAAAGTAATTCCTACTGCTCCATCATCAATGTTTACCTTTGGGCTGCATTTGGAATCAGTGTAAAACGTCACACTGTTTATACTGAATCAAAAAGTGACAGTTGCTTTTTTGAAAATAGTGATAGATGGAAGAGTGTAAAGTTTTATATGGATAAAATCGATGTATTTTTTATATCGATTATCCATATAAAATTTTAGAGGTGATGAAGTTTTACATCTATTATTAATGTAAAACTATATTCCATCCAAACGTACACAAAATTGAACCGAAGTATAATTTTATATCGATAGTAATTACACCCTCTTTTCAAACACATACAATGTAAAATGCAGCCTTAGCCATCGGGTTTTGACCACAAAGTTTGTGGTAAGTTGATGGCTTCACTTCTTGTTGTTGATGTAGACATGAAAAAGTCACTAGCACATCTTGCAAGATTAATTATAGCAATAGGGTTGGTAGTGCGCGATCTGGATACTCTTAACTGGAAGATGACATAGACCTTAGTCACGTGGTGAGCAAGACCAAGCTGTAAAATAAAGGATCAGAGAACCCGGGGTGGTTAACCCAACGAGGTCGCTCCGATGCTTAAGTCAATACTGTATTATGGATGCGAGCTAAATACTTGAGTGCTAGAGTGCTAATGAGCAAATAATCGTGCATACATTTTTGTGTCATTTAAGTTGGTGCATTTATATAGGATTTGTTTGGCGTGGACTTCACGCACTGCATTCGAGATTTCCGAGAGGTCGCCTAACCGATCCGAGATCCCCGGAGGTAAYCATTACGCATGTTGACCATCCTCCAGAACACTCGGTACGTGGGCCAACTTCCTAGCTCGAGCACAAGTCACAAGTCGCCTCTTGGACCTCAGTCAAGTCAACAAGCCCTCGAAGGAGGTTGCTCTTCGTGTCAAGGTCACATCGGCCAATGACGAGGTGCTACAGGTCAGCTCTAGACGAGCTTCTCCTAACTGACCTAAGTTGTCATGTATCATGATGTGACTAGAGGGCCAAATCCGCACTCATCAAGGGTTAAAAACCATTTGTTAAAAAACATGTTCATTTATGTATGTCCATGTCACCCACAACAATGATGAGCCACACAAGAAGTCCCACCATACTGATACTTCGATTCCGAAACCCCTCCATATTTAAGGTTCATATTGGAGCCAAACCATACAGGTTGGACCACTGGACAGTATTAAGAGAATGTGTTCCAAGGACTCAAACCGTTTTGAAGTATGTAGCGCTAAAGGAAGAGTGCCCAAAGATGTTTCCTCTAGTAACATGAGTAGGAATCCACACCAAATGATCTATTTTTTAAGATGTAGGGAGCGGTAGCTGAATCTTTAGGATTGTCTCATTTGTTTCTAGGGTGAAAAGCATATGGATTCTCCCTCTAAGATATGTCGGCCTGATTACTGAAGTGATGGAAGAGAGTTGGTGTTGTGTACATATGGAACTGGAGTTGATAGCCAAGGATCATGTAATATATCAAACACATGAGCAGTTGTTCTTCAATTTAATGTTCCAAAACGAGTTGATATACAGCCAAGGATCCTATTACTTGCATGCATGGTAGGAGTGTGACAAAAGCATATTTTAGAATACACTGATCGAGCGTCGTACACTCGAACTCAAGTCATATCCATCACTTTTAATTTTTGTTTATTTTCCTCCGAACCGAAGAATAACAAATTAGCCATAGTAGTCGGCCACAGAAGAGAAGACGTACGAATTAGCATTGGCTTTCCTCGGTCAACAAAAACAACTCATGACGACTGATTGAAGTCATGAGAACAATGAATGGATAACTAGCTATCCAGCGTCAAGAGTTCGAATACTCGAACTTGGTCATCCCTTGACATTTTAATTTATAATGTTCAACTGAACTGACTGGTGGAAGCTGGTGGGTGGGAAACTGGGACCTTTATTTCTGATAGAGATCTAGCTAGGAACGAACCAAGAACTAGAAGCAACCCCAGCCCAACAGTGGTAGTCATGTCTATCCACATAATTAACATATAGTCAAAAGACAACAAGCCAAATGGTCTATCGTGGTGACTCGGAAATTGCGTTAAATCGAGCTCACCTAGTTCCTACTTCCTACCAAAGCCCCACACTGATCAAGAATTTTCCTCCCAACTTCCTCTATTCTGTTTTTTTTTTTTTGTTTAATTAACTCAACCAGCCCTCCCTCCGCCTATAAATCTAACCACTCTTCAATGGAGAGCAATCTCAGGGACCTTTCCCACCAGATCTACTGGTTTCTCTTTCTTTTATTCCTGTATCGCACGGGCCACCGGGGTGGGGGTATTCACCTTCAAGCGACCTAGTAGATTCAACCATGATGTCGATTTTCAGTTCCTTTGAAGCCCTGTGTGCAGAATTCTTGGGCCAGACTGTTGGTTTTTCTTCGGCTCCGTTCATGGCTGAGATGAAACTAAAGGGAGATTTAAGGTCAGGGTCGATTAAGGAGACAGAGAAGAAGAATAAAGAGGCAAACTCCTTACCCCCTATGCACGGTAAAGCTGGAGAGCAGCGGAAGCAGCACAAACAGCCGCGGTTCGCTCTGGAGTTGGATGGGTTGAACGGTTTCGAAACCATCATTCCTTACTAACCTTTTCGTTGCATTGTATTGTAAATTTGTAATACTCCAATTTATGATCTTGCTCGCGTTGTGCGGCTGATCAGCGGCATCCCCTTTTATTATTCGTCTATGCTTCTTTCTAAACCTCCTAACTTGGAAGTTGTACAACAGATCATCCTGATCTTTAATTCTATTTATTCATTGATTGTTTCGTTTCTCTTAATTTGTTCTCCATATCCCCTCACACGATCGTAAATTAAATAATTAAATTAAGCCAATTAAAATTTTAAAAATCAACCCAAAACATAACCACTTTGGTCACTGGTTTTTAGTTCAACGGTTTGATTGTTTCGTCCAAATTGATCAATCCATGACATTTTGAAAAATAAAAATTAAGTATAATTAAAATAAATAATGACCCAAAACCATTTATAGGATCAAATGGTCTAGCGCTTCAATCATTTAGGTCAGTAGCTTGTTGATCAAGTTAAAAATTTTGGGTGGTCAAATTGTTTTACCTAAGAATTGGTCAATTGTCTAGTTCTATTTTATACCAGGCTTGGAATTAAAATAATAATAAAAAAAAAACATTTTGGTTTCCAAAGTGTTGTCCTGGACAGTTGAACTACACAATTGCTCAATCCAATAAATAGTTTTTGAGTAATTTTTATTTTAATTATATCTTTTTTATTTTTTAAATATCATGGGCTGATCCATTCGGGCCAGACGATAGAACTGTTGACCTAGAAACTAGTGGCCAAAGTGGTTTCCTTTTGGGTCAGTTTTCAAATTATTGCTTAATTGGCTTAATTTACTTATTTAGATTGATTAGCTTTCTTTATTTAATTAATTAATTTAATTTTTTGATTTAATTGCTTAATTTACTTAACGATTTTAATCAGTGTAATTTATTTTATTTAATTAATTAACTTTATTAATTAAGTAAATTAAAACTTAATTATATTTTAGGGTCATTTAATTAGATTCAGGCGGTTAACCGTTGAAACGGTTTTGACTGTTTTTAATTTTTTTTAAATTATTTTTTAATTTTTTTTGTCAAAACAAACCAACCATTCGGTTCTAACAATCAGACCATTCAACCTGAGAACCAGACCCCTGATGAGTTCTTCTCCGAGTCTGTTTTAAAAACCTTGGTTCAAACGTCATCTGTTTAATGGCCTTCTAAAAAGTCTAGGTCGATAATGACCATTTTTATTCTTTAGGGTTGTTTTCTTTTATTATTATTATTATTTTTGGCAAAGCTCAGGGGTTTTCACATTTTTAGCACCAACAATTTTTTAACTTGGTGAAAAGGTCAATTTCAACCATAAAGATTCTGAAAGGTCGTTTTTGACCCCAAGACTTTGGTGAAAAGACTATTTGTACAAAAACATACGATGTTTAAAATGTGTTGACATCTCCATTTAAGATCGATTAAAGATATAGCATTGTTCAAGTAAAAAATATCTGTAGATTAGTACCCTATGTAGGGCTTAGTCCCACTTGGTCCAAGAACTTCAAAATTTATCAAAATTTTAATTTATTGGTAATTAACATTAAGCTTTTCAACAATACATTTTAATTGACCATGAACTAAAATTTTATTAATTAACAATAAATTTAATTTAAAGTAAATTACACCATAAATCTATAATTTCACTAAATTGACCATAATTTCTGATAATTTAATGAAATTTAAGCATAAATTTATTGATTTAGTGAAACATAACAAAAACAATAATACAAAAATATAAAAATATAATAAAATAAAATAAATATAATTAGGAGGGCAATCCTTGCTCCATGAAATGAAGAATTTGAAGACAAAAATTCATACGTTCTAAAACTTTTACCTGCCAAAAAATTGCTACTTCAGCAGCCCAAGAAATGTCATTAGCAAAATATACAAACCTTGTCGAATTCAAAACATTAATGAAGGGTGATTTGGCCCTGACCTAGCGAAAAGGGGACACATGGACACGATCTGACCAAGAGATGACAACTCAGCCTGGCAAATTTAATTCGCAACAATTGAGCTCGGGTATTCAGTCACCTCGGCACAAGGGCCGCCTCGGCATAAGGCTCATCTCGGTGTAGGGTCACCTCGGCACAAAGCTCACCTCGGTATCGAGTCACCTCGGTATTCAATCCAGTTCGAAACTAAAATACCGAAGTATCAGCTCAGAACCAACAACTCGAATCGCCACGTAACTGATTCCCGCATAACCTCGCGCTAGGATTGATCAAGAGCTGGGCGCTAGACCTGTTCATGGGTCGGGTCGGGTCGGGCTTTTACTCTTCATTGATGAAAATTTGTTAGGCTCGAGCCCGAGCCCAGCCCGACCAATAGGCCTACAACTTGGGCCCGAGCCCAACCATGATAAAAAGCCCGAAGCCCGAAGCCGAGGATTCACCGCCGGTGATTGTGTTCGCCGGAGCTGAGTTCATGGTGACTGTGAGCTACGACTTGCGATTTTAATAGTGATCAGTTCACGTCTGAGCAAGAGAGAGAGAGAGAGAGAGAGAACTTGCCGCCGCTGGTGCCTATATTCTCCGCCTCGCCGTCGCCGGTGTCTGAGATTTGAAAGAGAAGTGAGATTTGAGAAGAGGAACGGGAGAGAGAAAGAAAGAGAGAGAGAGAGAAGGAGAGGATTCACCACCGGAGTTGTTGTGCCGGTGAACGTTCGCCGCTTCGCCGGTTGTGTGGCTGCCTGAGAGTGTGAGGACTGAGAACTGTGGAGGATGTGGAGAAGAAAGGTTCGGCTGGAAAAAGAGGTGAAAGAAAGAGGGGTATTCGACTAGGGTTTTTAGCTTTAATTATAGGTCAAGCCAGGCCGGGCTATTTCGGCAAATCCCGAGCCCGACTCGAATTTATTGCGAGCTGGGCTTTTTGGCTCGAGGTTAAGACCGCGGGCCCATTTGCGTGTTCAATCCTGTCCGGGAGCCGAGCCGGGCCAGGCCGGCCCATGAATAGGTCTACTGGGYGTAGTTCGCAAAGTTATTTACCTCGCACTTCATCACTAGCAAGAAGTGCCTGAGGTCGCAAGAGAGTCTCCTCAACGTAGTTCAGAGAGAAGGGGAGTCAATTAGAAGCTACATCAAACGCTTCAATGATACATGTCTGCAGATCCCTGACTTAGACCCGGCAGTAAGACTCATAGCAGCTAAGAAAGGCATAACTCACAAAGAGTTCAAATGGAATGTTGTGGCCAATAAACCAAAAGACACAAAATTCCTCAAGCTAGCCGACCAGTTCATCGGAACCGAAGAAGAGATGAACCAGAAGACTGACAACCCGACGGAAAAAAGAAAAAGAGACAATGACAACACAGGTAATGACGAGCACAAAAGGAGAAAGAGCAAGTCCCCGAGTAAGGGGGGAAACAAATCGGGGAGCCGATCTCCTTCGCGATCTCGCAAGTCAGGTCGGCGCTCCAGGACCCCACCTGTTGAAAGGATGAACTACACACCTCTCAACGTTAAGCGATGAGAAATCCTAATGGCCATCAAGGACTCCTCCTTTGTCAAGTGACCTCCTAGGTTGATGGGAGATCCCACAACAAGAAACAGGAACGTCTACTATCACTTCCACAGAGACCACGGGCACAGTACAAAGAACTGCAGAAACCTCCATGACGAGATAGAGGAGCTCATCCACTGCGGGTACCTGAAATACTTTGTACAACGAGAAGAAAGAAGCCAGGCAGATTGGCAGGGGGACCATAGAAGAAATGCTCCTGAGTCCAGCAACAGGCAAAACGAGCAGCTGCCATGGCAGTTGCCCGAGGAGAGACCGATCCGCGGGGTAATCAATATGATTATTGGCGGGTCCATCATTGCAGGGTGTACTTCAGCAGCCAGATGAACCTCAGTTCACAAATTAGGGAACGAAGAGGAGAACCCGCCAAAGTGACCCCGACTTGAAGACCCGATCTACTTCACGGAGGACAATGCACGCGGGATCCAGTATCCTCACGATGATGCCCTAGTGATAAAGCTGAGGCTTAACGAATTCGAAGTCAAGCGCATCCTGGTGGACTCAGGTTGCTCGACAGACATATTATTCAAGGACACCTTTGACAAGCTGCAACTCTAGAAGAGCGACCTAAAGCCGACAAATACTCCCCTGGTAGGCTTCAGTGGCGAGGAGGTCAGACCTCTCAGGCGAGTCTCAGTACCTGTAGAGGTCGGCACGTGGCCGAATATCGTGAGGTTCGAGCACACATTTCTGATAGTTGCAACTCCCTCTCCTTACAATGCCATAGTAGGTTGGCCCATTACGCACGCCCTACGTGCGGTATTATCCACCTACTATCTGGCAATGAAGTTCCCAACGGATTATGGAGTGAGGGTTGTGCGAGGTGACTAGCTCGAATCTCACAAATGCTACGTAGCCGCCCTCAAGGGGAAAACCAAACTAGCGGATGACATCAAGCTCGAGCGACCAACGGAGTATGCCGATGAGCGAGCTACACCAACAGAAGAGACGATCCACATCCCGGTCTCAACCGATGACCCAACTAAGACTCTCCAGATCAGCGTTTCGATCGAGGAGCCTCTTCGCTCTTAGCTGGTAAGCTTTTTATTAAGAAATTTAGATGTATTTGCTTGGTCCGTGGTAGAAATGCCCGGAATAGACTCTAAGATTTTAACTCATAAGCTAAATACCGATCCCTTAGTCAAGCCAGTTAGACAGAAAAAATGCAACCTCGCCCCAGAACGCTGGAGCATAGTTGATGAAGAGGTTGGGAAGCTCTTAGCGGCAAAATTCATCATGGAAGTCCATTACCCGAGCTAGGTAGTTAACCCTGTTATGGTAAAAAAGGCTAACGACAAGTGGTGCATGTGCGTCGATTATACCGACCTGAATAGAGCCTGCCCAAAAGACTACTTCCCGCTGCCCAAGATCGACCACCTAGTGGACGCGATCTCAGGGCATGAGTTGCTGAGCTTCCTAGATGCCTACTCTAGTTACAACCAGATCAGGATGGACCCCCCTGATGAAGAAAATATGGCCTTTATAACCGAGCTCAGGTTGTATTGCTACAAGGTCATGCCCTTCGGATTAAAAAATGTCGGGGCGACCTTTCAAAGACTTGTAAACAAAATTTTTGAGCCGTTAATCGGCAATAAAGTTGAGTGCTATGTTGATGACATGGTCGTGAAAACCCAGTATTCAAAATTTTTGTTAAATGATTTGTAAAGTGTTTTCCAAATTTTGCGAAAATATAATATGAAATTAAATCCCAACAAGTGTGTCTTCGGGGTCACCTCGGTTAAGTTTTTGGGCTACATAGTCAACCGACGTGGCATCGAAGCCAACCCGAAAAAAAATAAAGGTCATCTTAGATATGAGACCACCCCGCAAATTGAAAGAGGTTCAGAGGCTGAATGGCCGGATAGCCGCCCTGAGCCGTTTTATGTCCAAGTCGGTAGATTGTTGCCTACCCTTTTTTAAAGCCATAAAAAAGAGTAAAGACTTCGAGTGGACTGCATAGTGTCAGCTCGCCTTCGACGAGCTAAAAAGATACTTAGATAGTACCCCGGTTCTGACCCGACCTGAGGAAGGGGATATTTTAAAACTGTACCTCTCCGTGAGTGACGAGGTGGTCAGCTCGGTACTGATCAAAGAGGTAGATCGGGTCCAATGACCCATCTACTATGTTAGCAAAGTTTTGTAGGATGCTGAAATGAGGTACCCGGAGATCGAGAAACTGGCGTGCATGCTAGTCATAGTAGCTAGCAAGCTTCGTCCGTACTTCTAAGTCCACACCATCGTCGTCCTCACCAACAAGCCTCTGAGACAGATTTTGCTCAAGCCCGAGGTGTTTGGCAGACTGACGAAGTGGGCTATCGAACTAAGTGAGTACGACATCTGGTACGAACCTCTGACGGCTATCAAAGCCCAATCCTTGGCCAACTTTGTTGCAGAATGTACATTHAGTACCGCAACTCCCGAGCTGACCGGGCTCGAATAGGCGATGGAAGCATCAACCAGTGTGGCACCGGTCCCGGTCAGAGCAGGTCCAACCTGGGATGAGGAGCCCTGGATTCTCCAACCAACAAGGAAGCTGTGCAGGAATAATTTTGTACGGCTCAAGCAAGGTCAAGCTGGAATACGCACTCTGATTCGGGTTTGCGGCATCGAACAACGAAGTAGAGTACGAAGCATTGGTCGCCGGACTCACCCTAGCCAGAGAGATGAAGGTAAAGCACCTTGTCATATGTAGCAATTCTCAGCTCGTAGTCAACCAAGTCAGCAGCGAGTATGAAGCCCACGATCCCACCATGGCTGCTTACTTGGCCAAAGTTAGGGACATCCTGCGTGGCTTCATTTCTTACTTCTTCAAACAGATTCTGAGGTCCGAGAATGCTGAGGCTGATGCCTTTTCCCAACTAGCTAGCACAAGCTCCAACACCATGCAGACCGTGTATATAGAGGACTTACCTCGTCCTAGCATATTCGAGGGGGGGGGGGGCAGGAGAGGTCGCTCCTGTAAAACAAGTTGAACTGATCTGGATCGACCCACTCGTGAGTTACCTGCTTCACGGGGCCTTCCCTGTAGAATGCAATGCAACCCGAAGGGTAGAGCGCCAGTCAGCTAAGTACGTCATTATAGACGGACAGTTGTACAAAAGATCCTTCACACTCCCCTACTTGCGCTGCTTGTGACCCTCAGAGGCAGAGTACGTACTCCGCGACACCCATGAAGGCTTGTGCGACGGACACTTGGGGGGCAGGGCTCTCGCACAGAAGGCGTTACGACAGGGCTATTACTGGCCCACAATGAAGGCAGATGCATTCGAGCTCGTCAAGAAGTGTGATAAGTGTTAGAGGCACGCTAACATCCACCACCGACCTGCTGCCGATCTGAAATACCTCACTAACCCGTGGCCCTTCGCACAGTGGGGAATCAACATCCTTGGCCCATTCCCGCCGGCGATAGGACAGATAAAGTTTTTGGTCGTAGTTGTAGACTACTTTACGAAGTGGGTGGAAGCTTAACCTTTAGCAACAATCATGACCCGCAACATACAAAACTTCTTTTGGAAGAACATAGTGTGTCACTTCAGGCTACCTTGGGTACTCATCTCCGACAATGGGAAGCAATTCAAGGATATAAAATTTTAGAATTGGTGTGCCGAAATGGGAATTCAGCAAAATTTCACCTTGGTAGCACACCCCTAGGCGAACGAGCAAGTAGAAGTCACCAACAGAGCTATACTTCATGGACTGAAAGCTCGCTTAGCTCGAGCCAAAGGATTGTGGGTAAATGAACTGCCCAATGTATTCTGGGCCTACCGGACTACCATCAAAACTGCCACAGATGAGACTCTTTTTAATCTCACTTACGGCACAGAAGCAGTGATCCCTATAGAAATCGAGATGCCTACACTACGCTTGGAGGCCTACGATGAAGAGATGAATGATGACGAGCTTCGTACTAACCTAGACCTGGTGGAAGAAGTATGAGACCTGACATACATCCGGATTGCAGCTTTGCAACAGAGAGTAGCTCGGTACTATAACGCCCGGGTCAAGAAGCGACACTTCCACGTCAGCGACCTGGTTCTTCGGAAGGTTATGGTACCTGAGCCCGATGTCGGTAAGCCCAGACCAAATTGGGAAGGTTCGTACCAAGTAAGACGGGTATATGGGGAAGGTACGTTCGAGCTCAAGACTCTGGAAGGGAAGCAAGTACCTCGAGCGTGAAACATCGACAACCTAAGAAGATATTCCTTGTGATCACCGAACAGGAAAGAGGACTGTGAGTCACTCCTAGGGGCCCAAGGGCCATGATGCCGAGCTGATATAAGACCTCGGCACTACGATAAGTCCCAGTCGCTTCTTCGGCATGGGCAGATAAGTCCTAGTCACCTCTTCGGCATTGGCAAATTGGTTTTTATGCCCAAGGCATAGACAACTCGGGTACAAACCCTACGACGTCTAGCACACCTCAGCATATAACAACAGGTTAATCCCATTTGAGGTTAGGTCCGATGACTCGACACTAAGGGATAACCGACACCTAAGCGAGTAGCCCGTGTGCAGATAGGACGGGTATATGCCCTACAATGTCCGCCCACCTCGGCGTACAATAATGCGAATTTACCCCTACTCAGAGTCCAGCTCATTAGCTCGACAGTTCGGTGTAACCAGCACTTAGAAAAAAAAAAAAGAAGAAACTTCCACCATGAACCGAACTCGAAAGTTCGGGGTATACATCATCAAGAAGAGGCTTCTAGTTATCTTGGGGCTCCTCACCCTTGTCAGAGGATTCGGTAGGAGGATCCTTCTCCATGCGGCTCTCGCCAGCACTAGTCTCCTCAACATCATCAAACAGGTCGCTATCGCTTTCTACTTCGGAGTCCAGATCTTCAGCAGCTTCGGCAGCCATTTCCTTTGTGGCCAGATCTTAGTAATGGCACTAAGATCAAGCTGGGGTACTCATGTCAGGTCAACCACCTACTAAGCTCGAAGCCTATGCGGTAGCTCGCTGTCCCCACCTCGACCATCTCCCTCCGGTACTCCGCCGATGTCTCGTACTCCTCGATGGCCTTAGCCTTGGCCTCCTCCACTACTTGGAGGAGTATCTCAGTCCGCTCCTTTACATGAGCCTCGAGGTTCTCCACCTCCCTCTTCAGAACTGCTTCCCGCTCCGCGATCTCTTGCTTCTCGAACATTAACAGCGTGATCAACTCTTTCTTAGCCCGCATGTCCTTCTTCAGTTGGCTGTTTTCGTTGCGGGATAAGTTCAGCTCGGTGTGGGCCTCGCATGAAGACGACACGGCTACGAGAGCCCGCTTCAAGTTCACCTCGGACTGATAAGCCAAGGCGTGGATGGCGGAGTTCACCTGCCAAGAGAAGAAAACAAGTGTCAGTACATGAAGAGCTAAATACAAGATCGAAGAAGATAAGACAAAACTTACCACCATGCGGTGGGTAGCCGCTCGGGCTCCGAGCTGAGCGACCGGCAGTTCGGCCCAGCCAGCAACCTCCTCGGCATACACTGCGCTTTTGCTCTTGAGGAGGTCATATTTCGGAGTCAGAATGCTCCGAGCTGCGTCATCGCTGCCTGAAGAAGCAGCAGCTACAGGAGCGGACTCTGAAGACATCGCCTCCTCGGGCGCGCGGGGCGGGGAGAGCTTGCCAGATTCCTCCTGGACCAAGTCTATCACAGGTGGTTGTTCGGCGATGGATGGCTGCATGGGCTCTAGAATGGCAGCTGGCGGTGACTCAACGCAAGCTCTTTTTGAAGCTCGCTTCTTCTTCCCCTTCTTCATACTCCCGAAGAGTTCAGTCGCGGGGATGTCCATGATAGCTGCAACAAAAATGAACTGTCAAAAACAATACCGAAATAAAACAAAGGAAACACAACAAACAACGACCTACCAGGACTCAGACTGGCCTGCACGAGCTTCTCCTCGGTCACAAAGTCTACGAACTTTAAGTCGAGCTCCGCCCAAGATCTGAGCGCCTCCCTTGTCTTTATGTCCAACTGGACACGAGGTCCTGGATGGCTGCCCACCAATGGGTTGGGAAAGGCCACCCCTCAATGGTACGGAATACAAAGTAACGCCTTTTCCAGGCCGGGACCTTGTTCAGAAGCTCGTGCAAGAGTTTGAAGCCCGGACGTGGTGACAGGTAGTAAGTTTGCCTGTGCTCGGGCAGAACACAGGACGGGTTCTTCTTGATAGAAAAAATTGAAGAAAAAATGTCGAGGTCAAGAGGAAGATTATAGTCATGGAAAAGGGAGATGGTTCCTACTACATTACAGATGGAGTTCGGGTGCAACTGGTCTATGGTTATGTTGAACAACTTGATGACTTCGACTATCATGGGGTGAAGTGGAAGTCGAAGACCAGCTGCGAGTTGTTCCTCGAAGATTACGATCTCGTCGTGACCGTGCTCCCAAGGGAAATTACCTAAGGGGATGTTGTATACAAGGTTATTGGGAAGTCTGTATTGGGCTACTAGGGATAGGAGCATATCCGCCGTCATTGTCGACGGGCCAAAATTATCTAGCATCTGACCTTGATGCGAGGTGGAAGCCAGGTTACCAGAGGCCTCTCGCTCCCCCTGGGGTGAGTCCACCTCGGGAGGATCACGGACCACATCCTGACTCGAAGTAACCTCTTCGGTAGGACCAAGATCTACGGCCTGAGCCGAGGTACCCACCTCGGCTCCAGCGGATTCACCGCTCCCGTCTAAAAGACTATCGAAGCTAAAACTAGACATAATGGAAGACGTGGAATCGAAAAACAGAGCTAGGGGAGACTCACCAAAAGAGAGACTGAACTGAAGAAAGGAAGACGACATCGGGAAGACACCGAACTGAAGGACTTCGAGCGCGACCTCAGAATGCGAATTATCGGACTTGTGGCGAAGAAAATGAGTCCCTTGCCCCCTATTTATAACCACTGTATCCGGGAATCAACGGTCGAGATCGTCATGATCCAACGACTCCTAGGAAAACCGGTTGCACGACCCCCGAGGTTGAAATCAGTTTAGCGCGTGTTTTGACGTCCGCGGAGTTTATAAAATGGCATGGCGTCTATGCGTACACCTGACGCAACCTTGGTTGTTCCTAGTTGAGCCAAGCGGTCGAGCTGGTCCAACCAACGATTCACCCGTCAGACCGCCTAGACCTCATGCCAAATCCACCTGTACTCGTCATGAACTCCCCACACCGTGTTGAGACCCCTGCCTCAGGGAGTGGGGGGAAATTGATGAAGGGTGATTTGGCYCCGACCTAGTGAAAAGGGGACACGTAGACACGACCTGACCAAGAGATGACAACTCAACCTGGCAAGTTTAATTCGCAACAATTGAGCACGGGTATTCAGTCATCTGGGCACAAGGGCCGCCTCGGCATAAGGCTCACCTTAGTATCGAGTCACCTCGGTATTCAATCCAGTTCGGAACTAAAAGACCGAAGTATCAGCTCGGGACCAACAACTCGAATCACCACGTAATTGATTCCCGCGTAACCAAATCCAGAGGTCTCTCCAATAGATCCTGACTTTTCTGAGATCACGATGATGACTCATCCCAACTCCGTCGGAGTCGGAAGTGGAACGATAAGCCTTACCTGTATACTGCTCCTTCGGAAGCGAAACAAACTCTATCTCCACACCCCGGATATCACAGAGCTCTTTCGTGAGCTCCATGACTACGTCAGTACATAATGGCACCAACCCCGACGGTGCAAGGTACGCGTGATTTTTCTACTCTCTAGCTCTCAAAGCTTTTAAGCTCGCACTAGTTTACTGACTTAAGCATCGGAGAGACCTCGTCGGGCTAACCACCCCGGGTTCTCTAATCCTTTCTTGCAGATTTACCTATCTCGCCGCCCGACTAGAAGCTAGATCATCCTCCAATAGGGAGTAGTCAGATCGTGCAACATCAGATACCATATCTTTGCATGTACCACATCTATTGATGTTGACTGTGGATTTTGGTACAAGGCTTGCAAAAATTGCAAAAAGAAAGCAATTGAATCAAGTGGAATTTTTAGCTGTCCAAACTATCAACAGGAAAATATTGATACAACCGCCAAGTAAATTTCGAAATGACAACTATCTTCTTAATATGTCTAAATTATGTCACACTAACATTAATGTTTAATTGCAGGTACAAAGTATCGATCACTTTTCATGATCCAACACACAAAATTACCAATAATTACCATCATAAATTCTTAATAATTACCAAAAATTAGTATAAATTACCAATAAATAATGAATTCCAAAAAATAAATTACCGAATTATTAGCACAATTTACAACATTTATTATAAATTAGCATAAAATTACAGGTAATTAAAAAATTATCATAAAATACCATTATTTCCATAGAATTCTATAAATTACCAAAACTCATCATAAAATAAATAATTTATTATAGAAATTAATGTATTACCAGAAATTAGCACATATTACTTTCATAAAATATAAAATTTTACATGTCAGCACTCTATATATTTAAATAAATGTATATTTATATACATTTATAAATGTGTATATATATGTATGTATGTATGTGTGTACAAATACATATTTTATCAATAAACAGTATATAATTATGTTTTACATATAATATATGTATTATTTTATATTTAATTTATATTTTCAATTTTTATTTATAAAAAATATTAAAATTTTCTAAATGAGGCCAAAAATGATTTTTTTTTCACGAAAATAGCAATGCACCCACAACACTWTGGGATGCATAAAACTCAAAAAATCACCCAAAATAAAAAATAAATATCACCTCCATTAAACATCACAGTGAAAAATTATGGCAAGTTAGCACATATTAAAATACAAAAATTAAAATAGAATCCATGAATGAGAATCTGCTCCACGTCAGCAATATTTTGCACCGTAGAATCAAAAGGGTAATAGAGAGTGTGGAACGTGCAGCTAGCTGGGTGTTCTTGTTTTGTCGGTTATTAAACTCCATGACATCTGACAGCCCCTTTGGGTTTTATCGACGAAAACAAGTATTGGTTAGGTTTACCGAAACGAGACCAGGAGTAAGGCAGAACCCTATACCTATTATAGCGTCAAAATTAATGAGACCATTTTCAGCAGATGCCAGCTACATGGCTGCTAGTTAATTGTTCGGTTGAGAATGGTTCGATCGCCAACGCCAAAGTGATAATGGCGATCTTTATTCTGTTCCCTACCGATGTCTTGTCATTTATGTCAGGTCTATGGCATGCGATATTGATTAATTGAAACAATCAGCCAATAGAGAGAAAGAAAGGATGCATGGTGATATTTTTGCTACCCGAATTTGCTACATAAATTCACTACCTGCTACCATCAGCAACAGCTTGATGGGGGAAATTATCCAAAAAATCCAAACTCAATATAATCCAACTTTGCCCACTTTCTCCGTGGGAGAGACTGAACAAAGAGTAGGATAAACAAAGACTATTACCTGATTGATTACCTACCTTATACATTTTATTGGAAGAAGGAATTCACTAACGCATTGCTCTAGGCCTATATATAAATTGAGTTGGCTACTCCATCGATCCAAGCTACTTTGGCTCTTCAATTTTATATATAAGAAATTAAGAATTGAGCGAAAGTAGGATTTCATCATGAGGTCGTCCATTTTCAGTTCCTTCGATGTTGCCTGTACCGAATTCTTCGCCCAAAACGGTTTTTTTCCTTCGTCTACCATGACCATCAAAGGCGAAAACAAGACAGGGGTGGGTCAAGATGTGATGAATCCAATAATAATAGAGGAGACGGAGACGGACGGGAAGCAGAAACATGACTTATCGCCCGGAACTAGAAAGCCGCTGGGACGGGGTCAGGCAACACCGCGATTGGCTCCAGAATTGGATGGATTGCACTGCTTCGAGACCATCGTTTATCCTCCCTCACTGAATTAAATGATTGTAGGCTTTAATTTGGGTCTTTTCTTTATTTTGAAGCCAACATCATTTTCAATTAACACTAGATAGGTAAAATTGTATTCGTATGCATGTTATGTGCCCAGCTATGTGGTGTTTGAAGTTTGAACCATCAAGTTGGGCATTTTAATTTCTTGGGTAGGATAAATTTGCACTCTGTTTCATTTTTACCTGTGTTTGTTTATATTACACTTATGCATTGATAAATGACAAAAAAATACGTTTTTCAAGGTATATTTACATTGATAATAAGATAAAAGTATGTCAATAAATAATAAATAAATTTGCATTCAACTGGGATTCTGATAAAAAAAAAGACATATGTTTTATTGGAATTTGTGTTTATATCCATTTCAACTAAAAATCTRTTTGATAAGAAGCATACAAAATTAATCCAACTTTACAATTTATATAAACAGTTTTACACTCTACATATATCAGTGTATATCAGTCAGTTAAACCGTATATCAGTCAGTTACCAAGTTTGTGGGGAATGATAGAAAGAAATGAAACACATTTTTAATTCAAGCCTCAATACGATGCAGATATGCACTTGTCTATCAATTTGGTGCTCTAAACGATGCTCTTCACTTGTCAAGTTGTCAAAGATTTAAAAAAAAAAAAAAAAACAAAATGCTTGCATAGGAGCACAATAATTTCCTTATGACCAAGGCAGGACCATTTGATTACAACTGAGATAGTGAATAAAATGACTTGTTGCTTTGTCTTTTGGTGAATAAAGTTACCGAGGAGGTTGTGAGTTCTTTGATGACTGAGATCATTCCTTTAAAATATTTTATTATTTTATTCACTAAAACTCTAAAAGCCATTAAGGCAAAGCAATAACTCATTCAATTCGGCCACTTCAGCTTCATAATCTGTTTAGTTTAATACATGATACTGGRAAATGGGGGTGGTGTTTGGATTGGTCAAAGCAAAAAGAAACTCCTCCGCTCTGTGAATGCAATCCTTAGATGGCAGTGGGAGGCAGAGTCGTTCTTTACACAATGGAGTTTGGGTCATTTAAAGTGATTTTTTTTTTCCCTTTTTATTTTCCCAAGGCTGAACATTCTCCTTCGTTGTATGAAAGAGAATACCAAAAACAAACCAACTCCAACAACGACAATGACTTTCAATCAGTAATTTTGTTTTTCATTAAGGCTGCGTTTTATTGCAATAATGCAAATAAATTTGCACTGATGCAAATCTATGGCAACACAAATGATTTGAGTGTAAATTCTGACTTATTTTTGTTTCAATTTTTAGTTTATTTTGTTTGATTGCAGTACAAATGAAGTAAATTAAAACATGAAAAACGAATAAAATAAAACACAAAACAAAATTAGACGAGAATTTTCTATTTTTCATTTGCATTTCTATGAATTTATACTAGTGAAAATAAAATGGCACTGCAACCAAATACAGCTTAAAGCTCAGTTTGAAAGGAGTGCAAATACAAATATATTGAGTGCAAATTTGTATATGTACTTATACTATACATATTTACGTTTGTACAAAACCTTTTCAAATTGAGCCTTTCTTAAAGGGTTAATTACCTGAATATATCTTATGGTTTCATTAAACCACTTAAATAAATCATATGATTTTAAAAGCTACTAAAGTATACCATATGGCCTATGGGGTGACCCCACTGAGATAGGATTAAGTGAATGCAATGGCTATTCAGTTGGATCTAGAACCAATCACAGCCATTCAACCTCTCACTACAGATCATGGGTCAGGCCTGGCCCAAACCTTGGTCCTAAAATATAAACACAGGCTTGGGTCTGTACAGGCCTAGGCCGGGGCATTCCTCATTCTGAACGTTTGGCATATAATTATAAAAGTTTTATCTAATTATTTAGAAAACTTTAACCAAAATAATGTATAATACATGAAAATAAATAGGGATTTTTATGATTCAGTCCACCGCTAGGTGGAGCTAGGATTTCCTAGGGGTGGACTGAATCCTGCATGTGGATTGATGCTAAATTCACGGGCAGGATATGGTTTATGGGGGGAGGGGGGCTACTAGTAGACTATGAAGGGGCTGCAAAAAAAATTCTGAGGGGGATTGCAGTCCAAAAATCCCAAATAAATAATACAGAAGGCCAAATTAGGTTAGTCTTTAGGCTCATGGCACCAAAATAAGGCATATGCCTCATTTAATTCCTATACTTTGCATGGGTTGACTTGCTTATCCTTTTATAGGCCCAATTGTTTTTGCCTAGAGGTCCAATCACTTTTGCCTCTGGGTTGTAGGTTATTGGCTTGATCATTCCAATCAAATGAGTCAGACCATGCCACATCAGCAATATATAAATTTATACATACATACATATCAACAAATAATGTATAATTATGGTATATATGTAATATTATACATTTATTTAATTTATGTTTTTTAATTTTTTTATATGTAAAAAATATTAAAAATTGTGATTTAAAGCCGAAAAAGGAGGTTTTGGTGAGAATAGCAGGGCAAGGTACCTATGGCCCCTTGGTACGCATAGATCTCAAAAAGTCACCCAAAACAAAACAAAACAAAAGGAAATAAGATCACCTCGATCGAACATCGAAGTGCAAAGTTATGGATTCCTGAAGTTTGCATACACATTTAGTGTGCAACCCGTGACCCAATCACCAGCCACCAATCCAACCATCTGAGTTAGAATATTTTTCACCAAATCAACGATTTTTTACTATTCATTGGGTTTTACTAAAATTAGACCCAGAATCTTGGCTAGGTGATGATTTGAATGGTTGAACCRGTTGGGTCAACGGTGGATCAAAAACATGTAGGTAAGACCTTCATTTGTGACATAAAAGCCAAGTCCCAATTCAAGAAATTTGTGCATCTAGAAAAGTATGGGCATATACCATGAAACATAAAAAAGAGGTCTTGGAGATATTTAAACATTTTCATGCTAGAGATGAAAGAGAAATAGGAAAGCTCATAAAATGCATCCATACAGACAATGGAGATGAATACATTGGTTCATTTGAGGAATATTGCAAAAACTATGGTATTTGGCATAAACAATCCATTTCCAAGACACCACAACACAATGGTGTGGTTGAACAAATGAACCGCACCATTGAGTAAAAGTTAGGTGTATGCTTTTACATACTAAAATCCTTTTGGGAAGAGGCAATGCATATTACTAGTTACTTGATTAGCTTATCTCCTACAATTGTTTTGGATGGAGATATGCCAGAAAAGGTGTGGACAAGGAGAGATGCCTCATATAACCACCTACGAGTGTTTGGTTGCAAGGTGATGAGGGCAAATTTGGCCCTCTACTAACATCATAACACGTGGCATCTCAGAATAGTTGGATGACACCATGGCACCATGTAGGTGATGTCTTGCCATAGCCAAAATGATGGAGTCCCAGCTGGCGACCTACCTCCGAAGACCTACTAGAGACCTATTGGAGACCTACCTTCGGAAATCTACTAGAGATTTGTCGACCTACCTCCGCCGACCTGGTGACCTACCTCTGGAGACCTGTTGGAGACCTGGTGACCTACCTCCGCTGACCTAATTGAAACCTAACTGGCAACCTCGTACACAACTCGAGCAACTCAGTAGAGCGGTTAGCAGCACCTCATCTAGGGCTGGCCTGTAGTACCTCATCGTTACCGGTCCGAGGAATCTCAATGTGAGAAACGACCTACTCGAGGACTTGTCGACCTGATTGAGGTCCAGGTGGCGACCTACGAGACGTGCTCGCCGACCTCTTCCTTAAGAAAGTTACTATTTTCGACTTCTCCAGGACCATACCGTTACACCTGTATCGTTCGCATCGGAGTTGATTGAACAAACTCTACCCCTCTCCTCTGAACATGGTGGATGGGGTTTCCCAGGAATCTTGGACACATTACAAGAAGCTCACGGTTCCTTACGCCTATATAAAGGTCTCATTTCCAACCTCAGAAAGTATCTGCAATTTAGCTCTCGTAGCTCTCTAGCTCTCTTAAAAATCTCCAATTTGTTGACTTAAGCATCGGAGTGTCCACACCGGGTAAAGCAACCTAGACACTCCAATACTGTTTCCCTACAAGTCTCTCTAGAGAACTACACAACTCACTGATCTACTTAGCTCGGCATTCGAGCCACCTCCTAGCTCGGCCTCCGAGACACCTTCCATCTTGGCATTATTTAGCTAGGCATCCAAGTCACCTTGCATCTAGGAATTGTCCAACTCGGCATCCATGCAAGTCACCTACCAGCAAAGAGCTGCCAGATCGCGCATCATCACAAAGCATTTGTGCATATTCTCAAAGATGAAAGGTCCAAGCTCGATGGAAAATCCAAGCAATGTATTTTCTTGGATTATGCAAATGGAAAATTTGGGTACAGGTTCTAGGGTCCAGTTGACAAGAAACTAATAAGAATCAATGTGATCTTTTTTGAAGATCAAATAGTTGAGCTTGAGAACATTGCAAAGTCACAATCAAAGGCTGAAAGCTTTGCTGATTTGGATCTAATTCATTTATCTATTGTGCATAGTGAAAACAGAGAAGATTTACAAGATAATGTGGATGATGATGGTAATGCTTCAAGTGATAACTTAGGTGATGTTGATCATGAAAAAGAGAGAAAGCAACCTTTACAAGCTCCTCAAGTACCACAAGATCAACCTCAAGTTCAAGAAGAAGAACCATAACTAAGAATGTCTACTAGGGACTGTTTTCCATCAAAGAAATACTCTCCTCATGAGTATGTAATGCTCAGTGATGCAAGTAAACCACAATGTCATGAGGAAGCTGTAGAAAGTAAACAAAAAGAAAAATGATTGAAGGCTATGTAAGAAGAAATAAATTCATTGCATAAGAATTGTACTTATGACTTAGTGGATTTACTTAAAGGCAAAAAAGACACTCAAAAACAAATGGGTATTTAGGCTGAAAATAGAAGAAAAATGCTCACTGCCAAAGTACAAAGCAAGGTTGGTTGTGAAAGATTTTGGTTAGAAAAGAACATTGATTTTGATGAAATTTTCTCTCCAGTTGTGAATATGTCATCAATCAAAGTAGTGTTGGGCCTAGCAGCAAGTATGAATTTAGAGGTTGAGCAACTTGATGTTAAAACTACATTTCTTCATGGTGAWTTGGAAGAAGACATCTACATGGAGCAACCAAAAATGATTTGAAGTCAAGGGAAAAGAACACATTGTTTGTAAGCTAAGAAAGAGCTTATACATGATAAAACAAGAACATAGCCAATGGTACAAGAAATTTGAGTCCTTCATGATAGACAATGGGTACAAGAAAATAGCTACAGATCATTGTGTATTCATTAAGTCAACTACTTATAAATGAATCCCAAAAGAAAGGATAAAAAATAAATGTATCCATAGGAATATCAATAACCCTAATAGGAAAAAAATGAGAAAAAGTAGATCAAATGTGCAAAAAATACCATTTATACCACTAATGAAAAGAAATGATTTGGTGAAAATTGAAGAGTTTAAAGGAAAGGACATAAGTTGAAGAATCCCGAAAAAAATGTATTAATAATTTTGAGAGAATTTAAGATGTTTATAAATAAGTTATAATACATAAAAAAAGACATACTTTTTGTAGCTACCCAACCTAGAGGGGGACGGTATAAATATGGATGAAGTATGGAGTTGGATGGAGTTGCCACCTAAATTTTTTAGAATTGAAAATTTAGGGAAATCTAGTATTTTTCAAGAAAAGCAATTTGTTTTCTTGGTGACTCATTGCCCAATAGGATGGAGATTCTTTGAGTTCGGAAACTAAGGTACGGTGTGGGAAGGTGTTAGACACTCCACACATGCTCGGCTAAACCGGCCTCTACTTCACCAATACATACTGAAACGAATTAATGAAGAGCAATTTAAATTAACACACATACAGTAAGCATAGCAATTTATTCAAGGGAAAGAGCAAAGAGTTGCAACTTTTCCATTCAATCTATGAAACGAATTAATGAAGAAATGACTAACACCAAAGAGAGAATGAGTAAGAGATTGAATAAAGTCAAAGATGTGTGAATTTCTAAATGAAAAGAAAATTAAATAAATGAACTAACACGTGTATCTAGTCATGTAACAAAAAAGAGGGAGAATGACGGTACAGCCCAGGGTTAGAATTTTTAAGCCCAATGTACAATTGGGGTGGGTGCAGAATGGATGTCAATTCACATGTGGGCATTGGTGTATAGAATGGGGGTTGATGTGGTGTAATCCGGCTACTCCCTACTGGATATGACCTGGCTACCAGCAACGATGAGAACTGGGTTCCTGAAAGAAATGAGTCAGAGATCCCGGGGTGGCTCACCCGGCGAGGATACTCCGATGGCTAAGTTAGAGCACAGTGATAGTAGAGAGCTTGAAGATGATAACAGTGAGAGAGCTAGAGAGCGAAGATTACACACACAACAATAATAATAGAACGTACCTTCGCTCCTAGGGGGGGACGGAATCTTTACATACTGTGGCCCAGGTGGGTTGGTGGAATGGTCACTGGATCCGTGCTGCGATGGGACCTGTTGCGTGTTAGGTCGATGAAACGGTGTCAAACGGTAATACTGTCACTTCCTGTCAGAACGGAGAGTTGGTGAACTAATGTTACCGTTATAAAGTACGGTCCTACGGGATACAAAGTATGGAGGTGTGTTCCTCGAGGTTGCCATGCGGAGGTCCGAAAGTTAGGCTATCTGCCTGTAGGATACCGGGCTGCTTGATAGTGAGCTTCTCAAGATCGTGCTCAGGTCCGCCCCTGACATGAATGCCGAAGTGCCCTTGGACCGGGGTGATTCATCTGTCCGGGCTAGATTTGTAACGAACTTGGTTTCGTTAGTCTGGTCGTGATCTGGTATCGGGACAATCTTAGCCCGAAGTCACTTTAGTTCAGGGTACTCGGCGTACCCCAGCTCGCTTTGTAGCGAGCTGATGATTTATGCTGAGCTGTCACCCGTGTTGAGTCATGTCCATGTGCCAATCTGATTACATCGAGTTGTCACTCACACTGCATCACGTCCACGTGTCTCCCTGTCATGAGATCGAGCCAAATTCTCCTTCATCAATTGCCCCCCACTCCTCGAGCTAGGGGCCTTAACCTGGTTCGAGGAGTTCAAGATACGCCAAGTGGATTTGGCTCGAAGTCTAGGTGCCTTTCAGATGTTTCGCGTGCAGTTAWCGCGCGGACATCAAGCGATCTATAAACTCCACAGACGCCAAAAAACACGCTAAACCAATTTCGATCTCGAGGGTCGTGCTGCCGGTTTTCTTAGGAGCCATCGGATTGCTTTAATCTCGACCATTGCTTCTTCGATACAGTGGCTATAAATAAGGAGATCCGAGACACATTTCCTTCGCCACAAGCTTACTAGTCTTCGATCTGAGGTCGCGCTTAGCTTCTTTAGCTCGGGTTTTCTAGTTCGCCATTTCCTTCTAATCCGGTCGTCTCTCTTTGGTGAGTTTCCCTTCGCTTTTCTTTTCAGTTCTGTTCAGTTCCATGTCTTCTAGTTTTGATAGTCTTCTTGATGAGGCCGAGGAGGGTACCTCGGCCCAGGTCGGTAGCCAAGACGAGGCTACTCCGGGCTCAGAGGCAGTTCRTGGCCTTCCCGAGGTACAGGCACCACGGGAGGCACGAGAGGCCTCGGGTATTCTGGCATCCACTTTTCTTCAAGGTCGGGTGTCGGACAACTTTGGCCCTTCAACAATGACTTTGGACCGGTTTTAGGCCTTAGTTCGCCGGTACGACCTTCCGAGAGAGTTCTCCTACAATCTCTCCTTAGGTAATTTCCCTTGGGAACACGATCACAACGAGATTGTGATTTTCGAAGAGCAGCTCGTGTTGGTCTTCGTCTTCCACTGCACCCCCTAATTGTAGAGGTTCTGAGGTCTTTTGATATCACCATAGACCAGTTACACCCGAACTCCATTCGCAATGTAGTAGGGATCATTTCTCTTTTTTCATGAGTAATGTCTCCCCCTTAACCTCGAGATCTTTCTTCCCTTTTGTTAATAAAGAAAAATTATTCTTGTGCTCTTCCCAAGCATAGGAGAACCTATTACCTGTTTCCTCGCCCAGGCTATAAGCTTCTGCACGAACTCCCCAACAGGATCTTGGCCTGGAAACGGGATTACTTCATAGTTCGTAACCCTAAGGGGTGGCCCTTCCCAACCCACCGGAGGTCGGCGATTTAGGATTCTTGTGTTAGACTGGACCTGAAGACAAGGGAGATGCTCAAGTCTTGGGCGGAGGTCAGCTTCCTCTACGCGAAGTACCTTGCCGAAGACAAGCTCGCGCAGGCCAGTTTGAGTCCTAGTAGTTCGCCTTGGGTCTTTGCTTTCTTAAGATTCTGATTAGTTCGTGGCTAATCTTACTTTTCATTTTTGCAGCTGCCATGCCAGTCAACGCAAAAAGTCTTTTAAGGAGCTCCCAGAAGGGAAAGAAGAGGACTGCAAAGAGATCGCGCCAGAAGGCCGATCTCTCACCTGAAGTTGTAATCGTGGAGCCAGTCTCCACTGTGCCTCCCTAGGAAGAGGCTCGATCTGCTGCCCTCGAGGCGGTCATGGACGAGGTTCATCACGAGGGAGCTTGCCCCCAAGAACCAGAGAGTTCGTCCGCACCCATGGGGGCGGATACTGCAGAGGGTTATCTTCCGATCGTGAAAGAAAGTATCATGGACCATGTGCAGGCCATGCGTAAAAGTCAGGGTGCCATCTTTCCTGACGAGATCGCGAAGTGGGCAGAGATGTCTCCGGGCCGTCTTGTGGGACTAGTTGGCAGCCACTGTATGGTGGTAAGTACTTTGCCCTTTTTTTTTTACTGACCATAGTTTTCTTTTGGTAGGCTAATGTTGTTGGTCACGCGTTGGCTTGTCAAACGGCGATCCGCATGAGGGAAGCCCGTGAGGCTAAGGCGGAGGTGTAGAAGCTCCACCGCGAGCTGGACTTGACTCGGGGCGAGATACTTAGAGCCGAGAAGGGGGCTGAGGCCCAGAAGTAGCTGATCTTGTCCCAGGAAGGGCAAATCTCTGCACTAACAGAGGAGAAGGAGCGGCTTCAGCGGGAGGTCGCGAACCTAGAGGCTACGGCCAGGGAGCGCACCGAAGCCTTTGAGGCTGCCATCGCAGAGGAGAGAAAGAAGGTCATTGAGAGCTTTAAGGAGTCCCCGTATTTCGAGGCCCTGTAGGTTGAATACGGCTCGAGCTCCTATCGATCTGGGTTTAAACTGTGCCGGTACCTGGTTCGGCAGAAGTTCCCCGACCTCGACCTCGGCAGCATTACGATGACAGGCTTAGACTCTGAGGTGGCCAAGGCAACGGATGAGGAGCCCAACTCCTCAGGGGAGGAGAGTGACACCGAGGTCGAAGTGGTGGACCCCTCTGCATGATGGCTTCCTGTTCTTTCTCTTTCTTTTTTGAATTGTGGATGTACTCTCCCGGGCCGTTGATCTCGGGTTTTAGTAAAATTCTTGTACTTAAACTTTTTTGTTTAATGAAATATACAGTTTTCTGAGTAATCCTGAGTGCAAGATAATTCTAAGTGTGAGTGAGCTCCGAGCTGGGCAATTTAATGTATAGGTTACCTGAACTGTCGAGCTACTGAGCTGGCAACGAGTAAGGATAACCGAAAGTATAAATTGTGTTATTCTGGACTGCGCAGGTTACCCCGAACTATTGAGTTACCGAGCTTGGTAACGAGTAAGGGTAGCCGGGGTGGAGTAGACATCGTAGGGTCTATATCCGAGCTGTCAGAAGTAGCTTGCTTATGCCAGCGAGGTAACCGGGTCTTATGCAGTGCCTGGGTCCTTGTCAGTTCGGCATTTTTGGCCCTTAGGCTTTGGGAGGGACCTGTAGTCCGCTCCTAAACTTCGCCCACGCCGAAGTGGCAACTGGGTCTTCTTGTGACCCTTAGGCTTTGGGAGGGACCCGTAGTCCGCTCCTGAACTTTTCCCACGCCGAAGTGGCAACTGGGTCTTCTTGTGGCCCTTAGGCTTTGGGAGGGACCTGTAATCCGCTCCTGAACTTTGCCCACGCCGAAGTGGCAACTAGGTCTTCTTGTGGCACTTAGGCTTTCAAAGGGACCCGTAGTCCGCTCTTGAACTTTGCCCACGCCGAAGTGGAAACTGGGTCTTCTTGCGGCCCTTAGGCTTTGGGAGGGACCCGTAGTCCGCTCCTGAACTTTGTTGCTCGTTGGAGACCTGTAAGGAACTAAATGTCAGAGGACCCGGAGACCGTGAGCTAGAAATCACAATCTGAGAGTTAGAGTTTGCTTACTTGTTTCTGAGGTCGGTGCCTTTTTAGTTTGTAATCAGAGGTAGTATCGCCCTAGGTTGTTGATGTTCCATGCCCGAGGTACTCGCTTTTCTTCTAGAGTTTCGAGCTCATATGTACCTTCCCCGAGTATCCGCTTTACTCGGTAGGGACCTTCCCAGTTTGGTCCGAGCTTACCTACGTTGGGCTCAGGTACCATAGCTTTCTGGAGGACCAGGTCCCCTACACGGAAGTGTCACTTCCTTACTCGGGCATTATAATACCGGGCTACTCTTTGCTGGTAGCCTGCGGTCCGGATGTACGCGAGATCCCGTACTTCTTCTACTTGGTTGAGGTTGGTGCGGAGCTTGTCATCATTTCCTTCATCGTCGTAGGCTTCCAGGTGTAATGTAGGTACATCGATCTCAATTGTGATTACTGCTTCCGTGCCATAGGTGAGGTTGAAGGGGGTTTCTCCTGTGGAGGTCTTGACGGTAGTTCAGAAAGCCCATAATACACTGGGCAGCTCTTCTATCCATAGCCCCTTAGCTCGGGATAAACGAGATTTCGGTCCGCAGAGTATGGCTCTGTTCGTGACATTTGTCTGCCCATTCGCCTAGGGGTATGCTACCGAAGTGAAGTTCTGTTGTATCCCCATCTCAGCACACCAGTTCTGGAACTTGATATCTTCGAACTGCTTACCATTGTCAGAAATGAGCACTTGAGGCAGTCTGAAGCGGCATACTATATTCTTCCAAAAGAAGTTCTACATGGTTCGAGCTGTTATTATTGCTAGGGGTTCCGCTTCTACCCACTTTGTAAAGTAATCCAATGCTACTACTAAGAATTTCCTTTGTCTTGTCGCTGGCGGGAATGGTCCAAGGATGTCGATCCCCCACTGTGCAAAGGGCCATGGGCTGGTGAAGTACTTCAGATCGGCAGCAGGTTGGTGATGGATGTTGGCGTACCTCTGACATTTGTCGCATTTCTTAACGAGCTCGAGTGCGTCCACCTTCATCGTAGGCCAGTATTATCCTTGCCGTAGCGCTTTCTGGGTGAGAGCTCTACCCCCCAGGTGTCTGCTGCATAGGCCTTCATGGGTGTTGTGGAGGACGAGCTCAGCCTTTGAAGGTCGCAAACAGCGCAAGTAGGGGAGCGTGTAGGATCTTCGGTACAATCGTCTGTTTATCATGACGTACTTGGTTGCCTGTTGTTCTACCCTTCTGGCTGCGTTGCGATCTATAGGTCGAGTTCCGTGAAGTAGGTAGCTCGCGAGTGGGTCAATCCAGCTCGGCTCTGTTTGTGCAACAGGAGCGATCTCTTCTGCCCCCATGAGAATGTTGGGCCGAGGYAGGTTCTCTATGTGCACGGTCCTCATGTTGTTGCTGCTCGTGTTGGCTAACCGGGACAGGGCATCGGCCTCAGCGTTCTCAGACCTTGGTATCTGCCTGATGAAGTATGACTGGAAGCTTTGTAAAACTTCCTTGACCTTGGCTAAATAAGTAGCCATGGTGGGGTTGCGAGCTTCGTAATCGCCAGTGACCTAGTTGACCACGAGTTGGGAATCACTACAGATGATGATGTGCTTTGCTTGTACCTCTTTCGCCAATGTGAGCCCGGCTAGTAGTGCCTCATACTCTGCCTCGTTGTTGGATGTCACGAACTTGAACCGAAGTGTGTACTCCAGTTTCACCTTGCTTGGCCCATGTAGAACAGCGCCGGCTCCACTTCCTTGTTGATTGGACGAGCCGTCTACATGGAGGATCTAGGGCTCCTCGTCCCAAGTTGGCCTTGCTTTAACCGGGACCGGTGCCTGATAAGAATAAAAATTATCATATTTTTATCCCTAATTATTCGGTCTTTTATACTTAATTAGTACTTAATTGGACTCATTATGCTTGTATTTCGATTCAGGGCATGAAAGAAGGCGTCAGGAGAAAAATAAGGCTAATCGGGTAATTTTGCACAGTTTCTATTGGGAAGAAACTAAGTTTATCCACAAACTATTTCTCTCCCAAAATAAAAAAACTTGTAGATATTCAACTAGCACAATTCCAAGCAAGATATCAACAAAAACAATCACAAGCCAAACAAAGAGAGACACACGATATTTAACGTGGAAAACCCCTCCAATGTGAAGGGTAAAAACCACGGGGCCAAGGAGACCCAACAAAAAATCTCCACTAATAACTTGAGGTAACAATTACAACAACTCAAACACCACAAAATGCTCACAAACTTAGAGCAAATACAGATTCTCAAACATACAAACGAGAATACCAAAAGTTGTGAAAAAACAGTCAGAAAAACTCACAAACGCGGCTACTGTTCAGGCCACAACATGGAGACATCCACTGCTCCAAATCAGATCTCCACCGTTCAGATCGTAGGTCTGTGAGTTTTTAACAAACCCACCAGATTTCAATCAAATCGGACCAAAAATGACCCTTGATCAGAGTAATTGATGAAGACTGCCGCGAGATGTTTTCTTTTCCCGATCAACTACAAGTTGCWTCTGTTCGACCTCCAATAACCGGAGATTCAGAGGACCGATCAAAGATCCGACCGTTCAGAATGAAGGAAAATGAGTCATTCACTTACTATCCAAATTTCAGCTCGATCGGATGGTGGAGCGGAAAGTTCCGGCCGTTTGATGAACTCTGCACACTGAAAAATCTGCACAGTATTTCGATTTCTCTCTTTTTCTCTCTCTTCAACACGCCGCGCGCAAAAAGGTCTAACCCTAGTTTTTTGTTTTTCTTTTTGAAAAACAAAAAAATAGTTGGCTGAAGGAGAGTGGACTATAATATGGGTCAATATCCCATAATGTGCTAGGCCCAACAATTCTCCCCCTCCAGCCCATGAGAGAAGGGAGACACTGCAAAAAAGGCAACTATGCAAATTTAAGGTCGGCTGCTCCGGCACACAGTTCAAACTTCTCTCGAGGCACCACTTTTGTCATCATGTCAGCAGCATTTTTGTCAGTGTGAATCTTTTCAAGTTCAATCAACTTGGAGTTCAAAACATCTCGAATCCAATGATATCTAACATCAATATGCTTCGATCTATTATAAAATGTTGGATTCTTACCAAGATGAATAGCACTCTGACTATCACAATATAAGACATACCTCTGTTGAGTGAAACCAAGTTCATGCACAAACTTTTTCATCCACAGCAACTCCATACATGCTTCAGTAATAGCGATGAACTCAGCCTCAGTCGTAGACAATGCAACACACTTCTGCAACCTAGACTACCAGGCCATTGCTCCCCCTGCAAAGGTAATCAACTAGCCAGAAGTAGACTTTCTAGAATCAACATCCCCAGCCATGTCTGGATCTGTATAACTGCAAAGAATAGGTTTCCCAATTCCAAAACAAAGTTTTAAATTAGAAGTACCCCGGAGATATTTCAATATCCACTTCACAGCAGTCTAATGTTCTCTACCTGGATTGTATAGAAAACRACTAACAACACCAACTACATGAGCTATATCAGGCATTGTGCAAACTATTGCATACATTAAACTTCCTACTACAGATGCATAAGGAATACGTTGCATTTCTCCTTTTTCTTTATCACTAGAAGGAGCTTGTCTAGAACTAAGCTTAAAGTGTAAAGCAAGAGGTGTACTTACCACTTTAGCTTTATCCATATGAAACCGTTGAAGTATTTTCTGAATATAATTCTCTTGAGATAACCACAAATTCTTGGCCTCCCTGTCACGAGTAATCTGCATGCCAAGTATATGTCTTGCTGGTCCCAAGTCTTTCATTGCAAAAGACTTACTAAGTTCATTTTTCAACCTGTCAATTTTATAACAGTTATGACCAACAATCAACATGTCATCAACATAGAGCAATAAAATGATGAAGTCATTATCAGAAAACTTCTGCACAAAAACACAATGGTCTGAGGTTGTCTTCTTGAATCCCTACTGGATCATAATAGACTCAAACTTCTTGTACCATTGCCTCGGGGCTTGTTTCAACCCATATAAACTTTTCTTCAATCTACAGACATAGTCTTCTTTACCCTTCACCATGAAACCTTCTGGTTGCTCCATGTAAACTTCCTCCTTCAAATCACCGTGAAGGAAAGTAGTTTTTACATCCATCTGCTTAACCTCTAAATCAAGACTGGCTTCTAAACCAAGAACAACTCAGATAGAAGACATTTTGACATCAGGCGAGAAAATCTTATCAAAGTCAGTTCCCTTTTTCTGACGATAGCCTTTGACAACTAATCTAGCTTTGTATTGGATAGAAGACATTTATCAACCAAAGATTTCATCTCATCATTCATAGCGACAACCCATTCTTTCTTGTGCTCAGACTCCATAGCCTCTTTGTAGCAATCAGGTTCTCTCCCATCAGTGAGAAGCACATATTCATTAGACGAATAGCGAGTAGAGGAAATATACTGTCTAGAAGACCTTCTAAGTGGGGCAACGGGTTCACCAATAGCATCACTGGCAGAAACATCAATATCATCAGCAACATCATCATCATTATCTTCAACCAAATCATCATGAATATGATTCTAGCCATCATCTTGATTACCAAACTCAGCTACACTGGGCATATGTGTCTCAGGAACTGGATTAAGATCAACCAACTCATCAGTACTCGAAAACTCTGATTTCTCTGCCTTATCAATATCCTCAATGGTCTGATCCTCCATAAAAATAACATCACGACTTCTTACAAGCTTCTTTTCAACTGGATTGTATAATCTATAGCCAAATTCATCATGACCATAGCCAATGAAGATACATTGTCTTGTCTTGACATCTAACTTGGACCTTTCATCTTTTGGCACATGCACAAATGTTTTACAGCCAAAGACACGTAAGTGGTCATAGGATACATCTTTTCCATACCACACCCTGTCAGGAACATCACCTTGCAAAGCAACAACAGGAGATAAATTAATAACATGTGCAGCAATATATAAAACCTCACCCCAAAAAGATCTACGCAACTTTGCTTCTGAAAGCAAACATCTAACTCTCTCCATCAACGTCCTGTTCATCCTCTCTGCTAGGCCATTAAGCTGAGGAGTCTTAGGGGGCGTCTTCTGGTGTCTAATGCCCTGCTGCCTGCAGTACTCATCAAATGGTCCACAATATTCACCACCATTATCAGTGCGAATACATTTCAGTTTCTTCCTTGTTTCCCTCTCAACAGAAGCCTGAAACTACTTAAAGACACCAAGTACCTGGTCTTTACTCTTCAAGACATAAACCCAAAGTTTCCTTGAATGATCATCAATAAAAGTAACAAAATAAAATGCATCACCAAATGTTTTTGTCTTCATCRGACCACAGAGATCTGAATGCACCAACTCAAGCAACTCTGATTTCCTAGAGGGAGGATGGCTCTTGAAAGAGACTCTATTTTGTTTCCCAACCAAGCAATGAGCACATTTTTCTAACCTTGCACTTTTTAAACCTGAAAGTAGATTCTTCCTGGCCAAACAATCAAGTTCCTTCTCACTGATGTGGCTAAGTCTCTTGTGCCATAACACTAATGGGTTATCACACTCAACTGCATTCACACCATCAATGGAAATTGAAGTCTTGGTCCAATACAGACCAGAACACTTCTTTCCACATGCCACAATCAAAGAACCTTTAGAGAGTTTCCACTGTCAATTACCAAAGGTACTAATATAACCATCATCATCAAGAACACTGGTAGAAATCAGATGCAAACGAATGTCTGGTGCATGTCTGACATTTTTCAAAATCAATTCAGTCTCATTAGTTGTTTCTAGACAAATAGTGCCATAATCACCTGGAGTATAAGATGTGAAAAAATCTTTTCTCGATGTAACATGAAAACAGGCACCACTGTCAATAACCCAACTTGTCTCATCACAAGCAACATTAATCAAATTCTCATCACAGACAATCACAAGATCACCTGTAGTAGTGGTGGCAACACGATCATCATTGTCATTATCTTTATTTTGCTGCTTACCTTTGTTACCTTTATGGTCCTTCTTCAGCTGAAAACAAAATCTTTTGATATGTCCATTTTTACCACAATAGTTGCATTCAAGGTTTTTGTACTTAGACCTTGATTTGCTTCTAGCCTTACTTTTACCTCTGTTACCTTGTCATCGGTCTCTATCATTGCTTGTCCCCTTATTTTCAGTAATCAAAACCTCTGATTGAGAAGATGATGCTTGCTGAGTTCATTGTCTGACTTCTTCATTCAAAACAACAGTTTTTACATATTCCAATGTCACTACACCACCAGGAGCAGAGCTGGACAAAGTCACGCGCAAATTTTCCCAAGAGTCAGGTAGAGTATTAAGCAACCAAAGTCCCAAAATCTCACCTTCAAATTTAATACCCATGTCGGACAATTGATCAAAAAAATAGTTGGCTGAAGGAGAGTGGGCTATAATATGGGTCAATATCCCATAATGGGTTGGGCCCAACAGTTTCGGCACCGCGTAGTAATATGAGCATAACTCTCCCATCCGGATTTCGATTGAGATTATTCAAGATGCATTGGAAAGATAAAGAAAAACTCTAAAACTTTTATGTTTTGAGTTTTGATAGATTCAGACTGCATCAAAGTCAAAATCTGGCCCGAAGTCTGAGCAAATTCGTAGAGAAGCCCAGTTCGCAGCAAAAGCCTTGCAACAGCCCAATTCGTGAAGAAGCCTAATACGAATACAAGAATAAGCAAACTGAAAATAGTCCTATCAAATTTAATTTTCTGATGTAATTCTAGAAAGATAAAGGAGATTGAAATTACCAGATGAGAGATATGATAGGATTAGATCTAAAAGGAATTAGGACTTTTTATTTTTGAGAAAGAACTCCAAAAAGGAGTTGGAAACAACCCCTCCTCCTAAAGCTATATAAAGGGGGGGAGGGGCGGCAGACTAGCATCAAGGCATCAATCAATCTCTGGAGCAATCAAGGAGAAATCCTCCAAGAATGCAGTCAGCAACGTAAGAGGAGAAAAGGAGGAAAGCGGCGGCATGGAGAAGACAAGCTCATCGATCTCAACCTCAAGGGCGACATCATGAGTTCTTTCTTCTACCTTGTTTGTATAAATTCTTTTATCATGAATTACTTTATTTATAGTTGGGGCTATGGAAATCCTAACCACGACCATTGATTGATTTTTATTTAATTCAACCAAGTTGTTTTTATTTTCATATTGTCTGAGTTATTATGCATAATGCAATTAAGAGCCTGGCCAGCTCTTAGTTGATTTGGTTTATGTGAATGAACCAGAAAGGGAATTCATATAATAGACTAAATAACCCATAGTGTGAATTGAACGGTATATAGGAATATATATACATGATTCATCTGATGATACAGGTTTTTCATAGAACTTAACGCAATTTTCTATCTCGAGAACTCTAATCGAGGAATCGAAGGGTTACTTGATAGAAGTATGTTTGATATATCCTGGAAGGGAATATTAAATAAATTAGGAAAAACTTCAGCTTATGAAAATAACAAATTATCTTAGTTAACTTAATAAATTGATGTTCATTGGAATGGTTAAGTGGACCAATAGTCCTAGAGCTTTTAATTAGATCGTTGCAAGTTCAGTCACTGATTGCCCTTGTTTTTATTTCTTTTTTCTGTCTTTAATTTTCAATAGTTAAATTCGTTAGATCCAAAATTCGGTTGTCTAAATAATCAAAGGGAAACTATAGTTTTAGTACTTATTTTGTTAAATCCTCGTGGGAACGATATTTTTATACTACTTGATAATTAGTGCACTTGCTAGGGTTATATAATTATAGCTATCAAGTTTTTGGCGCCATTGTCAGGGATTTAATCCTAAAATAATATTAGAATTTGTTAACCTTGGTTAATTTGGATTTTACTCTGTATTTAATGTATTCAAATTCTTATTGTGTTCATATTAGTTAGTGTATGACACACACTAGAGGCGAAGAACTAGCAAAATTTGGCCCTGAAATAGAGAGAACCCTTTGCATACTGCAAATAGCCAACAAAAATAAAGAGAGAGAAGGTTGAAGGAGGCAAACCAATAGAAGAAGTTGAGGAAGAGACGGCAGACGAAGCAAATCGAACTCTTTTGGACTATGCTTGTCCAACAATTGATGGGGCTACTTCTAGCATTTGCAAGCCAACGATTCAAGCCAATAATTTCAAGATCAAACCTGCGATTATCCAAATGATCCAAACGAGTATTCAGTTTAGTGGGTTGCCGAGTGATGATCCTAATGCACATATCGTTAACTTCCTGGAAATATGCGACATATTCAAGCATAATGGAGTTAGCGATGATGCTATTAGGCTTAGACTTTTTCCATTCTCATTACGTGATAGAGCTAAGAATTGGCTTAACTCACTCCCTGCAGGAAGTATCACTATTTGGAACGACTTAACTCAAAAATTTTTGGCTAAGTATTTTCCTCCCTCTAAAACAACAAAATTGATCAATGATATCACTACTTTTGTTCAACTTGAGAGGGAATCTTTGTATGAGGCGTGGAAACAATTTAAAGAGATGCTTAGGAAGTGTCATCACCATGGAATACCAATTTGGCGTCAAATTCAAACTTTTTTATAATGGTATTACTTCATCTAATCACTCCCTTATTGATGCAGCTGTAGGAGGCACAATCATGAGAAAAACTCCAGAGGAAGCCTATGATCTAGTGGAAGAGATAGTATCAAATAGTTACTAATGAAATAATGACCGAGCTGATCGAAGGGGAGTGCATCATCTAGATTCTTTTTCAGCTTTATCTGCTCAGCTTGCTACTTTGAAAAAAAAATTAGACAATCTTAGTGTTGTAGCAATAAATATGTCATCTTGTAATCTATGTGATCTTTGTGGCCAATTGGGACATTTAAATTCTGATTGTCAGGTAGGTAATCATTTTGCTTCACATGAAAGTGCTAATTTTGTTTCTCATGGTGGCAGGCCAAATTTCAACCCTTATTCGAATACATACAATTTAAGGTGGAGGAGTCATCCGAATTTTTCATGGAATAACAACCAACAAAAAGCACCCATGGGATTTCAACAACAACCGCCCCTGCAAGAGAAGAAGGGAAATTTAAAGGACATGATTTCTAAGTTCATTAATACTGCGGAAGTAAAGTTCCAAGATCACGAAAAGAGATTCTTAAATCAAGAGGCATCTATTAAGAACTTAGAAGTTCAAGTGGGGCAGATTGTGAGCATTCTGTCAGAAAGAAGAGATGGACGATTGCCTAGCAATATAGAGAAGAACCCAAGGGAGCAAGTGAATGCCATTGCCTTAAGAAGTGGAAAAACTATTGGCGAGATCAATGATGATGATCAAAAAGTTGAAGTAGCCGATTCACAAATAGAAATCGAAGGGAGTACACCTAAACTAAATTTAGACGCCATTAAACTTCCTCTTCCCTACCCTAAAAGAGTTTTGAAAGCTAACTTGAATAAACAATTTGAAAAATTTTTAGAGGTATTTAGAAATATACATATTAACATTCCTCTTCTTGATGTATTGCCACAAATGCCAAAATATGCCAACTTCTTGAAAAAGGTGATGTCAAATAAAAGGAAATGGGAGGAATGCAAAATGGTGAAACTAAACAAAGAGTGCTCAACAATTCTTCAAAATAAATTGCCCCCAAAGCTCAAGGACCCAGGGAGTTTTTCTATTCCTTGCACCATATGAGATACTGAGTTTGAGAAAGCTTTATGCGATTTAGGTGTCAGTATAAATCTAATGCCATATCCTATCTTTGAAAAACTTGGATTCCATGAACTAGCACCTACTACTATTACCTTGCAATTAGCTTATAAAAGTATTAAATATCCTAGGGGAATAATAAAAGATGTTTTATGCAAAGTGGGCAATTTTATTATACCTGCTGACTTTATTGTGTTGGATATGGAGGAAGATAGGACAATGCCCTAGATTTTAGGGAGACATTTTCCTGCTACTGGTAATGCTTTAATTATCGTACAAAAATGTGTACTTACTCTTAGAATCAATGGTGAAGAAGTAGTATTTAATGTATTTAAAACCATGAAATATCCTTACACAATTGAGCATGAAATATATGCAATCGATTGCATTGATATTTAGGCAGTTGAAGTCGATACATCTAAATCAGATGATCCTTTAGAACGTTGCATTCTTAATTCTTGTAAAAATGTGCAGGTCTTGAATGAAGAAATTAAGAAGGTTTTGAACTATTTGGAAGCCGGTCAAGAAGAATTCAAGCCAAGACAAGGAAATTTTTTACCATTGGATGGACCGACCTCTACCAAGCAATTGCGACCTTCTATTGAAACACCTCCAGCTCACACAAAACTCCTCCCATCTGTTGTGCAGGCCCCTATTCCATATTTAAACCCACCCATGATGGATGAGAGGGGAAAACATCGGAAGTTGCAACTCTACAAGACCTGGAGGATCTGGTTTATGATTAAAAACAGGGAAGTTTGTTTTTCTTTTTTTTTTTTTCTCTTCTTGTTTTTATAGTTATGTTATTTTCACATTTTCTTTTTACCTTGCATTGAAGACAATACGTAGACTAAGTGTGGGGGGGGGGAGGGGAGAATAGGATTTTATTTTAGTTCAAAAAAAAAAAATCAAAACCTCAACTCTTTTGAAATCAATTGAAACAATGTTCTAAGAAAATTCTTGTGAACCTAGTAATGAGGTACGATCAAGGAGTACATGACTTATCTGAAACCATTTCCAGTTAAGCTAGTCCTAAATTCAGGTTTAAGTAAATGGGGTAGTTGCTTTACCATTACTACAATTGGTAGGATGGAGCATAAAATGCACCTATCAACCAAGTAATTCAATAGTAGGATGGAGCATAAAATGCACCTACTAGCCAGCAAATTCAACAGTAGGATGGAGCATAAAATGCACCTATTAGCCGAGTGATCCAAAAGTGAGACGGAGCATAAAATGCATTCACTCCCAATAAAAAGAAAAAAAAGAGAAAATAAAAAGAGAGGTTTTCCCTAAAAATTATGGGGGGATTTGATAAGAATAAAAATTATCATATTTTTATCCCTAAAAATTTAGTCTTTTATACTTAATTAGTACTTAATTGGACTCATTATGCTTGTATTTCGGTTTAGGGCATGAAAGAAGGCGTCAGGAGAAAAACAAGGCTAATTGGGTAATTTTGCACAGTTTTGGCACCGCGTAGTAATCTGGGCATAACTCTCCCATCCGAACTTCAATTGAGATGATTCAAGATGCATTGGAAAGATAAGGAAACACTTGAATTCTTAGTGAATTGATTGGCGAGCTTCAAGAATTCTGTGATGTCTTTGGGTTTGTTCGCCACCACATGCCATTTGAATTCTCAGTGAATGATCCCCTTTTTTGCTGTCGCGAGTCTCACGGTCGGGTCTAAATCCGGGATTAGTAGGCAAGTGTCGTTGAAACGTTTGATGTAGCTTCGGATCAACTCTCCTTCCCTCTGGACTATACTAAAAAGGCTTTCTTGTGACATTGGGCACTTTTTACTAGTGATGAAGTGCGAGCTGAACAACTGTACGAGCTACGCCCAACTTTTAATTGTCCCGGGCGCAATGTTTCTATACCAAGTGCGGGCTACCCCTTTGAAGGTTGTGGAGAAGGCAACGCAGATGCAGGTTTCGTCAGCCCCAACGAGATGCATCTGGGACTAAAAAGAATCTATGTGGTCATTTGGGTCGAAAGACCCATTATACTTGTCCAGGGGGGGGGGACCCTGAAGTTCGCTAGCATCGGGGAGGCCAGGAGCACATGGGATAGTGGAGAGGGTACAGAGAGGAGGGGAGCGGTTTTTGTGACTCCCAAGCTTACCTCCATTTTACCTTTAGGCTGCTCAGGTCGGCTAGATCGCACGAACTGGCCGGGATTTACCGCCTGGGGTGCTCCAGCATGCCTCCTTTGCCGCTGCTCAACTAGTTCCGCAGCAGTGCTGCTGACCTCCACACTATCAAATGGTGCTTTGGTCGAGAGTGATTCGGACTACCGACTACTACGGACTGAGATGTCTTGCCTGGAGTCCTCAGCTAAGACCTCGAACCGGTTTCCTGCGAGAATGCCTTTAGGTCGTGAAGGTCGAGGTGGACTGATTCTGGTGGGCCGAGTATCTCTCGACCTGCTTAGTTGTTGAGAAATGGGAGGGACTTGTCTTTCTCTCCTGCCGCGAGACGAGACCTGGGAGGTCTCTCCCCGACCAAGGCGACTACTTTGGCGGCGAGGCTTGCTCGGGGTGATTGGACACTGAGGTGGGGTAGGTTGTTGGTTCAGCTACAGTAGTGGGAACTGCTACTGGTACATGTGGTGCAGAACTTGTTGTTTGTACCGTTGGAACTATTGGACCTGTTGCATTTGGGCTTGAATAGCCTGCACGCAATATACCAGGTCGCTTAGTTGGCTTTGTGTCCTACTCCAGGGGGAACTATGGACGGTTCAACAGAGGTTGCACCCACTACAAGGAGGAGTGGGGCGTTCACAGGCTCAATTGGTTGAGGTATAGCAGGTACTAGGATCCCACCCGCGGGGAGCAGTATGGTGAATTGGCCTATACAGACGGTTGGGAACTGAAGTTGCCCCCCGGAGATGTTTGCTTCTTTGTGCTGTCCGGCGTTGCTGGAAGAAGCCATGGGTTTGGTTTTGAGTTTTTTAGGTTTTTGGAATGGAGATAAGAAGGCTTTTAGTGACAAGTTTCCCACATACGGCACCAATTGATGTGGCGTAATCCGGCTACTCCCTGATGGATATGACCTGGCTACCAGCAACGATGAGAACTGGGTTCCTGAAAAAAAATGAGTCAGAGATCCCAGGGTGGCTCACCCGGTGAGGATACTTCGATGGCTAAGTTAGAGCACGGTGATAATAGAGAGCTTGAAGATGATAACAATGAGAGAGCTAGAGAGCGAAGATTACACACAACAATAATAATAGAACGTACCTTCGCCCCTAGGGGGGCAGAGTCTTTATATACTATGGCCTAGGTGTGTTGGTGGAACGGTCACTGGATACCTACTGCGATGGGACCTGTTGCGTGTTAGGTGGATGAAACGCCATCAAATGGTAATACTGTCACTTCCCGTCAGAACGGGGAGTTAGTGAACTAATGTTACCGTTATAAAGTACGATCCTGCGGGATACAGAGTACGGAGGTGTGTTCCTCGAGGTTGCCATGCGGAGGTCTAAAAGTTAGACGAGCTGCCTGTAGGATACCGGACTGCTTGATAGCGAGCTAATTGGTAGTGAGCTTCTCGAGCTCGTGCTCAGGTCCGCCCCTGACATGAATGCCGAAGTGCCCTTGGACCGGGGTGATTCATCTGTCCAGGCTAGATTTGTAACAAACTTGGTTCCATTAGTCTGGTTGTGATCTGGTATCGGGACAATCTTAGCCCAAAGTGACTTTAGTTCAGGGTATGCTGGTTCCATTAATCTGGTTGTGATCTGGTATCGGGACAATCTTAGCCCGAAGTGACTTTAGTTCAGGGTACTTGGCATACCCCAGCTCGCTTTATAGCGAACTGATTTATGCTGAGTTATCACCCGTGTTGAGTCATGTCCACATGCCGATCTGATTACATCAAGTTGTCGCTCACGCTGAGTCACGTCCACGTGTCTCCCTGTCATGAGGTCGGGCCAAATTCTCCTTCGTCAGGGGTTTTTTGACATTTTGAATGTTTATAGATCTGAAGTGGAATTCAGAAATCTGCATTGTGCCTGTCTGTACTTTTCCACAAAAACAAATGAAAATTGAGATTAACAAAATACTAAGTATCAAAACTATGTAATCAAAAGCTATTAAGTTTTAAAATATAAGTCTAAAAGAAATGATTTGATTTTTTTTGTTGAGAGAAAAAAAAAATGAAACAAGTTGATATGAACTGAAACTCCGGATACTATCTATGGAATTACAAATGCATGGATGCATAAGATTTTCCAATAGTGCAAATATCAGAAAGCCAATATAATTTGTCTTGATGTATATAAATTTATAAATTTCAATAATCAATTACATTTATTGATCCACTAAGAAGAGAAATTATCTACAAGTTAATATTAAAAATACTAGCATGTGCCACATGTATACTATTTATATGAATTGTTTTCCTATATCATTTTCAACGAAAACCATTTATTTTCCTTGATTTTAACAAGAACAAAAGAAAAGAAAAAAGAGAAATTATCTTACCACGAAGTCATGCCAAGTACAAGATGGCTGAACGGTTATCATCATAGTTTTTAAATTATTATTTTTTTTAAGGTATCGTAGTCTTTAAATTATGATTTTGTAGCATTTAGGATAACGATATTGACCAATCTACTCTTACCTTCCAAAAGTCGGTTTCCATAATCCTCTTTCTTTGTTTTTCCCCCCTTATTCTCTTGAGGGTGAGGTTGAACGGAGAGCTAAAACATACAGCAGAAGTGAAAAAACTGGATTTGTGTATGATTTCAATGGCAAAGGATCCTCAAATGAGATTTTCTATTCTGCTGGATACAAACGTACAACCAATTCCCTCCTCTCTTCCCATTTGTAAAATCACAGTTAAATTAAAACAGGAAACAAGGAGAAAAGAAAACAAACTCATCTTACGAAGCAAGTGAGCGTCCATCATATCAGTGTCAGCTCACTCAGCAAAATGAGTTGTAGCTTTTTTTTGTTTTTTTACATGGATTCGAGTCACAATCTCCTGCTGCCAATCTTTGCAAACCTTCTGGCTACTCCAAATATAACTGCTTTAGTCAATAGGCCCTGATCAAGAGTACATGCAAGTGCGACAGCTCCACCAATAAACAGGAGCTTAGGTATGCTCCTCCCTAATGGTTTATCAGATGAATTTATTATTTCAGCCTCAGGTGAGTCACTGGTGGTTTCTAAAGATCTCAGGTACTCTGGATTGATTTTGGTGTTCATCTGAGCCATGAAAGCACAATGGGAGAGTGGTGACCCTGATGCTCTATCTTTCTGATACGCTCGTAAGCCAGGCTCAATCTTCTTTACAGCTCCCCACATCCCCTGACGTACACCAAGTTTCGCAATTTCCCATGGAATACCCATATCTTCATGATGAAAGAGAAGCACCTCGCAAGCAGTCATCTGACCATCCCCTCTCTTTGATTCCACTGGTTTATGTACACCACAAGATATCTAATTATTGATTGGTTTTGAAATTTCAAATGGAAATCAAAGAATGGTATTCATATAATAAATTGTTTCCTAGGATCATCAGGAAAACAGAACCACTTCCCTAATTTGCATAGGAAACTACAAGGTTGAGGGAGGATAACTTGGACATTTACATAAGAAGAAAAGCAAGGAGAGCTGAAAGGATGCAGAAAACCAACTTGTCATGGACTATTTTGTTCACATAAAAGAAAATTGGAGGGCCCTATTTACCTGCACGAATAAACCAACTAGAATAGTACAGGTCAACACGTCTTGGCTTGTTGCGCCTTGGCACCGAGGAGCAGGGTACTCCCTGAAACATGAAAACGAAAATAATTCATTTTATTTAAGTTGGTTGAGAGTTCCTTGAAAAGAAATTAACACTACTGAGTGCTGATAAATTATGGCCGTCAGAACATGTGCTGGTGATATTCATGTTGGCTTCTCCACATGACCTACCTTATTTCCACCAATTGGAAAGATGATTAGGCTGGATTTCCCAATCTTTAGGATATCTGTCATATCTAATTCCCCATTCTTACATCAACTCTGTATCCTTTTTATTTGGTGTTCTCCCTGGGTGATATTAGCCATCGAAAAATCTTGTTTTAAACTAATGTTCCATAAATAAAAAAGGCTTTTATGGATGACTGGTAAGGATTTTTAACATGAAATTTGTTCCATGGGTAGATGAGTGAGAGGGGAATAAATGCGGCCCTTTTGGGCCCAAACTACATTGCCAGACAGAAGATTCCTCAATCATTTAGAGTTCTTCCTAAATGCCCTGGCTAAAAGATCAGTGCCCAATGCTGTACATTTCTCATCTCTTTTGATTCTTAGAAGATGCTTATGACTCATCTCTTTGAGAATCTTCATGAAACTGTCTGTTTCCTTGCCTCTGTTGCAAGCCACCAAGGTTCATAACTACATGTCTCTCCTATAGCAACAACTGGAGATATGGTTGTGAACCTAACAAAGGCTAATTACTACTCTGTGTGTATGTTTTGTCAGTGCGTGATGTTTGCATTATTATTGTTGTTGCAGGGTTGGTTTAGTCTCAGGGCCACCTTTTCCTTCCAATTAAGGCGAAATGTTAAGCAACAGAATGCCATTAATCTCAATGGACTAGATGGACAGCAAGAAAAGGGTGCTAA
The DNA here is from genome assembly GCF_000365185.1 of Nelumbo nucifera. The sequence goes on along the minus strand of NW_010729122.1, from coordinate 115,469 downwards.
GACGAAATTCTCCAAGAATCCAATTTAAACAGAAATACAAAAAATAGATGGGAAGATTAAAAAAAAGGTTTTCCCTTTCCATACCTTTGTAACACAGTAGTATGATCTTCCAGATTGCCAAATTCGACGCCCAATTATGTATTCTCTGTCACTACAGAAGAAAGGAAACTGTGCCACAGATAATGTTGTAAACGTAAGTGGATGCAAACAAGGAAATTAAGCATATCCGTTAAAAGATTTTTTAAGATTCCCTCACCTTGCGAATCCAATGGACTATCATCGTTCCTGTGGTCGAGCATTCGTCCACTGTAGCAGAATATATCAACATGTCATCCCACTTGGATCGGAACTCATCGTCCCAGAAGAAGTCCCTCACCATCTCCGGTGTAGCATCCTCAAAGACTGTTCTGCTACGATATTCAGGAGGGCCAGTCTAACAAAACAAGATAATGTAAGAAGAAAATAAACAAGAAATTCATGGAAGTAGAACTTTTCTATACGTAGCATAAAAACTAAATCAAATTTGGCTTCACATGCCACCCGAATTTGTTCAATCAAATTATTTTTGGAGTTGGAGAGAAGAAACCCTACGTACCTCTGGATCTCTCCGCCAAGCTTGATAGCTCATAGTAGGAGTAGAACGGTCCATCATGTGTATCCACGCTGGACCTCCATCTTTAACCTCAACAAGCTGGGACAGATGCTCTAGATCCTCCCCAGTCACAACCACTGAAGTTTCCCTTTCAAGCTGCGATGAACTGCAGCAGCGATGAACAAACCGGGTGACGGAAAGAAGAGTTTCAGTGCCAAATTCATTTATATTTGGCAAACCAAGCTCATATCAATAAATTCAAACAGAAATTGCTATTGTGGAATGAAATAGTTGCAAGGATGACAACAAAAGGATTGAACCAAGTAGATAAATCAAACATACCCGCAGTCTGGATTTGTGGTCGATGGTAAGGAGAAGGTCTCCTTCTCCAGGGAGTCGTCGGAGATCCAAGAGATGCAACTGGGCAATTGTGACTTCAATGAACTCAAGCTAGACATGGAACCAAAACCTGACGATAGTGATAGTATCAAAGCAGGGAAAAAAGAGGAGGGGGAGGAAGAAGAAGAAGAAGAAGAAGAAGAAGAAGAAGAAGAAGTCGAAATTGAAGAAGCCAGTTTGTCTCTCCCCAAATTGGCCCATTTTGGCTTCCAAGACCATCCAACCACAAGCCCAACAAGAACAGCAATCCATAGAGGACCGAAAAACACCATCAGCTCCACGAAGACATCCCCAATTGTGGGTGACCTTTCTAGAATCTCCAACAAAGCCGAAACCACGGCCATAGAGGGCAGAGGAGAGGGGCGAAAAAACAAAAAGGAAATATTAAAAGAAAGGAAGAAAGGAGGGGAAACCCTCGATTCAATCGAAATTAAAAGGTAATAAGTATAGAGAAGAATCGATGGTTCACTGGAAAGATAAGAAGACCCTACGATCGAAACCCAGGGAAGAAATTGAGATGAAAAAAAAAAAGAAAAGAAAAGGGTAGGAGAAAGAGGAAGAAGGAGATTTGGATTTTAGATATGAGCAGCAGAGGAGCTGGAGAAGAAGACAAATGTATCAACGCAGCTGGGGATAAGGATTTAGAGATATGAGGTAACGAAGCGTGTTACAAGGATTACCGTAGGCCCCGTCTTAAATGAAATCATGAAAAACTTCACAAAAGAAGAGAGAGAGAGAGAGATGAAAACACGAATCCCTGAAAGGCTGAAATGCTTATGCCGCTGCTAAATTTAGAGGAACTGCCCTAACACAACTTATCTTAAGCCCTGACTACTGAGACAAAATAAGCGCATCAATGATCAACCTTTCCTTTCAAGGAAGCGATCTGCGATTTGCGATCAGCTGATTTCTTTTCTCTTCGTTCGTTCGTAAATCGTATCATCCTTGCACTTTGCACATATACATATATACATATGCTTGTCTCGGTCTCCATCATTTCATTTTATGTGGTTGCCGCGGTCTCATTTTTCACGTTGGCCGGACCACTGTCGACTTTCAACTTATGACAACTTACTCTTTTTTTATTTATTTTTTAATAAAGAGAATAAGGATCAAGGGCGTGTAACGCGGTTCAGCGGTGAAGTCTACCTACTTTTTCTATTATTTTATCACCGTTATAAAGAAGATTTCAGCCATATTTCCATGAAAAATACAGGACCTGTATCGTAAGCTGTACATAAATCTACAATTGGATATACTCTTCACACAGCGCTCCTAGTGCTCGCACTGCATTCAGCCACATCTCTGGGAACATTTTTCCCAATAATAAATATAAATATTGGGAATATTCGGGATGTGCAAACAGGATATGATGTGAGGAGGAGATCCGAATTCATAAATTAAGGGTTCTATGTTGGATTCTCCAACCTGTAGACGTCTAGGTGTAGTGGAGAGAGATTTTGACTCGGGACTAGGATGAATGGTACAGGCCTACAGGGTCTAAAAAGGATTCCAAATCCAAGGGATACTCTTTGCCTATCAAAAAACTTAAAAATTGTAATTAAATGCCCCTTCTAAAAGAAAAAATCGGTTGGTATTATGCGTATGGTATTAGACGTCGACAATGAAGAAGGAAATGCGTTGACATTGAAAGGTTACTTTTCCCAATAAAAATGAAACCGGTACAAAATAGAAATTAAAAAAAAAAAAAAGTTATTGAAATGTAAGTAAGAATAAAACACAAAAAAAAAAGTAGAACAAACAAGTAGTTACAGGTATTAGGAATGTATTTATTCATATACTTACAGGTTTGGAGGTAAAATGAAAGTGTTGAAGTGATTTTGATTTATTAGGCCAGATTGCCAGAAGACACTTTCTTTTCTTAATGTGCACGTATGGGTTCTGTCAATATATATTCTTCCTGAATACTTCTTCAGAATTGAGAATGACGCCTCAAGTTATATTATCATATATACAAACAAGGACAATGTATTAAAACTCAATGTTATATAATATAGTGTAAACATTAAGGCTTAGTTTGAAAGGAGTATAAATACAAATATATATAGTATAAATATATATACAAAATACAAGGTTTTATATTTTACATATTTGTATTGTATTTGTACTCCTTCCAACCAAATGGAGCCTAATATGCAAAGACGTTTGATTTTAGTGGTTCGGTTCAAAATAATATTACTCAACTGAAAGGTTCAAGTCTTCTCTTATGGCGGGGCAATTAAATAACAAAAGCATAATAAAAGATTCAGTCATTCAATGTGACTAGCTATAGTTGGATGTGAAAACACAAAAAAGGTATGATTGGAATAGTAGGTCATCAGTAATAGACAGTAGTGTTGACGAATTGAAGGAAGCAAGAAGCAGCAAGCCTTCCAGTTCCACATGGGATGCTTTCCGTCCAAAATCCAAATCCACTCCCGCCTTTCTTTCACCACTCTCGACTTCGAGTCTCTGTCTGTCTCGGCCAAACCCATAAACTCACAAGGCCATAAGTGGGAAGATGACTGAGACACGCACGCACAAGTAGTCAAGTACCATAGTCGGCGTCGATCGTCTGCGGTGSTTAAGGCCCCCTTTTGTTAATGGGAATTGGGGTCTAGAATCAGAATCAGAATGGGTTATTTGGATTCTAATTGTTTAGTTGGATGGAATTGAAATTCTATTCCTATTTCTGATGGAATGGTATCATTTTCTGCCCCTTTCTTGGAATAAAATTTCATTCCTAATGATTTTAATTYCCATTTCCATTTCTGTCTGAACCAAACAGGCATTGGAAATGTATATGATGCTTATGCATGGTATCCTCCTCCACATTGCTGCATTTGTATAAGTTTAAATTTAAAAAATAAATCAATTAGGCTATGTTTGTTTTAGGTGTAAATTCAGCTTTACATCGATGAAAAATGTAACCCTGGTTTAGTGATCGATGGAAAATAGAATCGGGGTATTTCGAAATTTTTCTCTCATATCATTTGGTTGTTACAGTGTAAAATTTCTGCTCATTCTGCTCTAAAACTTTCTCTTCGATGCTCATAATAAACGAAGCAAGCAATAATGGCAAAAAACGAAAAAAGAAGGCGTGTTTGTGAGTTTATACAAGGGCTTGAGAGGGTATTGGAAGAGAAGGAAGTACAAGCATTTGGACGGGGCTAGACAACGGCGAAAAACCCGAGTGGAGCTCACCAGGGCAGGTTCCAATAGAAGGAGGCGTTTTTGGCGCATCAGAATCACCCCCAAACTCCGCTTCTTCCACCACCTCTCCCCCAAGAAGCTTCTCATCCGACTTCGGGATGCATACTTTAAGATGATGCTTGGGTTCACCAATTCCAGGGTGTTCAATGCTGGGTTCAGTGGTGGTGGTGCATTTGGGGCAGGCTTTGGGTTCAGGAGGCGTCCCTTGAAGGAGTATGACGAGAAAGTGCTGATTGAAATTTATAAATCTCTAATGGCTTAGTGACAATTAGTGCCTCACGATGCAAGCTGACTAGCTGCCCAGATTTCATGTCGACGATGAAAACTGAAAAGGGGTTTTCCTTTTTCGACTTCCCTTTCTTTCTCCTTCTCACTTCTCTCTCTCTCTCTGCTTCTTCTTTTTCTGTGCTTCATTTTAGTTTTTGGGGATGGTGACTCTGGTCTTCGAACTATAAGCTAATAATGAGGCTACTTTTATTGAGCTCCTTGCTCCTCCAGCCATGTGCACAGGAACCAGAGCTTTGGTTCAGCATCGGCTACGACGTCCTCGGGGGTCAGTAATTGGATGCCTTTCCGTGAGATCCTGAAGAGCGCAAATAGAGTCCATCTCAGTAATGATTACACAGGCATCGGCTTGCTTAACAGTGGTAGCACAACCTTTGCCGACATCTCCATACCCGCAAATAACTGCTACTTGTAGGCATCTCCAACCGGCATGTCAGATCGGGTTGCAGTGAGCCTCTCTGTTCTCGTTCTAGTTCTCGTTCTCGTCTGGTGACTGGGTTGCAGTCCTTGCCAAGTGTTGCAACCGGCGTATCAGACCCAGAAACAGGTGATGGAGAAGCGGTCAGAGATCACCCCCTCTCTGTTCTCATCGGAGGAAGAGAGAAGGAGAAGAGAGAGAGCACACGAGCGATGTAATCGATACATCGAAAATTTTGATGTATTTATTACATTGATTATTGATGTAATTAAAACGGTAATTATATATTTACCAAATGCCTGCAAAATTGAACCGGGGTGCAAAGTTTACCTCGGTTCAATTTTACATCTCTACCAAACGCAGCCTTATAGAAAAGAAATGGGAAGAATTTGGAATAGGGATTGATATGAAATATTTTGGTAAAATTTTGAAAAATAAATATTTTGAATAATTTTGCTAAATCTTGTTAGAGAATTCTAATAAAAGGGGTTCAATTGCAACTGAATCAAAAAGTTCAAGAAAAGTAATTATAATTACCAAAATTTAGAAGATATTTTAGCAATTTCAGACGAGGTTTTAGCAATTTATCTAGAAATATTTTATATCCATAGAAAGATTAAAATTATAACCTAAAAGCAAAAGATTGTGGTCGATTGTTGTACATTTGTTAAATGAAATCTTTTTTTATATAACCTAAATATTTCCCTTTATGCTTTTAACCATTATTATTACAAATTTAATTAATTACAATGATGCCATTGAATAAAACGAAAAAAAAATGATGCCACTAAACTTCTACATTTTTCATATTTGTTAAAATTTGTCTTTATCTCTCATTTTATTTATAATCAGGTCATATTGGGCCGTGTTGTGCGGGTCGTGCTTCTATCCCCTATGATACTTTAGGGGGTCAGCTGAGCCCACGTAGGTCTCTGTCGTGCCGCGGGCTGGGCTGGTCCGTGGGCCAAGTCATAGGGCAGGCCAAAACACAAACCGAGTTAATCCTTGTTTTTTTTTATTTTGAAAAAAATAATGAAAAAGATAACATAAATTAAAAAAAAAAGATAACATAAATTAAAAAAAAAAAGATAAAAATTTAAAAAGATCTTAAATTTTTATTTTATATGAATTTTGATGTACATAATTGTTTATATTTGCCATAATAAAATTGAAAATAAAATTATATATTATATAATTATTGTATATAATATACAACCCGAGCCCGTGTGGGCCCATACAATGCCATGGGCCAAGTCTTCAGCCAGGCTAGGCCACGTGCCTAGCTAAGCCATGTTTTTATAAATTAAAAAATAGATAAAAATTTTAAAAATATCTTAAAATTTTATTTTATATGAATTTTGATGTTTACAATTATTTATATATGCAATAATGAAATGAAATAATATAATAAAATTATATATATATATATATATATATATTAATATAGTATATAATTATTGTATATAATGTATGGTCCAAGCCCGTAAGGGCCCATGTTGTGTCACGGGCCGGGCTGGTCCGTGGGCCAAGTCTTAGGCCAAGCCAGGCCACGAATCGGGCTAAGCCATGTTTTTTAAAAATTTTGAAAAAAAATAATGAAAACCTTAACATAAATTTAAAAAAAAAAAACAAAAAATTAAAGAAGATCTTAAAATCTTATTTTAGCTCGAGCACGCGCGGGCCTTGCCGTGCCATGGGTCAGGCTGGTCCATGGGCCAAGCCTTAGGCTAGGCCAAGCCACGAACCGGGCTAAGCCTATTCATGGGCTTGGTAGCCTAGTAGTTCAGCCCGACCCATTAACAATGCTAAATTAATTAATTAAATAATTTGAGATAGCCTTTACCAATCTTGAATTAATAATACATAAAGTTTTATTTATTTATTTTATTAAATTAGTTAATAATTTAATAATCTAACAAATTATTATTGCTAGCAAAGTACGACATAGAATCATGTGTGTGTGCATATATATACTCTCTCACTTGATTGTTTATTTATCTCATTTGTTTTATAAATTTATTTATTTATTAAATTAAATTAATTATTATTTAACTATTAACAATTATTCCACTATATTAAACAAAAATACAATGACAAAAGTCATCTCTCCCTCTTTCTCTCTATTGCCCGATGGCTGTGATTATTTATTTATTATTTTATTTTATTAAATTAATTATATTATTATCCATAAATTTTTATTTATTTTAAATAAATCCTTTTTCAATAAACTTTTAATTAAAAAATTACCTTTCACAATTTTTTTTCTATATAATAATTTACCTTTTACAAACCAGTTACCATCATGTTTTGCCCCTCCGCTAGTCTATCTTTGGTTTTGGAATGAAATTGACCCTCCTCTTGTATATTCGGAATTCAAAGTCTGCATGTGCAAGTACAGCTTAGAATAAGTTAAGTAAATCCACATGTATGGTCCATCCATCCTATCGTGGCCTAATTAATTGAAGCATACACCTGAAGCCACAAATTTTTGGGTCAAACAACAATGTGTTGGAACACCGGCCACACTATCTTACATCCATAACACGATGCTCATGCCTCACAGTGCTTGCTCTCGTATGTCAAACCCAACCATATTCACGTTGCAATATTGTCCATTCACGTTTTTTTAAGTTTTAACTAGGAGTGGTAATATTGACCTTAAGCCATTTCACCTATCCATTTAAGATAATGGTGATTATGGGTTGAGTCATTCATTTGGGTCAGGAGTAGAGATGTAAATTGAGCCTGTGGCCTAGAACGATTTTGAGCTGGCCCGGCATGATTGTATGGGCCAATTGGCGGTGTCAGGCGTAGGGTTTCAAGTCAACAGGTCAGGCCAGCATGGCTCGCATTGTTGTGTCATGCCACCCGTAGCCCACAGGCCCACAACGGGTCATGCTCAACCTGTACGAAGAACTAGCCATTGGAGACCCCCCCAACCAACTATATAGGGGGTATTTATGTATTCAAGCTTTGGAGGAGATAAAATAACAATAATGCCCTCCAACAACTATATAACAACTAGTTTAGAGGGTATTTAGGTAAAGTGATAAATGACTTTATAATGACCAGAATACCCCTCCCAACAACTAGAAACAACTAGTTTTTAGAGTATTTTGGGGAATTAAATTATTTTCAATTCCTATAAATAGTCTTATCCTTCACCATTCTCATAACACCAGCTGTCATACTCTCTTAGTTTCTTATACTCTCTCAAATATCAATCTCTTCTCATGCACCATACTCCTACATATACTCTCATACTCTTTCTACTCTCCTTCACCATTCTCATCACACCAACTCTCATACTCTCTTAGTCATACTCTCTCAATTCTCAAATTGATTCAAGTTTCAACAAGAAGGCTTGTTCGGGTATGTCAAGTTGGCAATTTGAGAGACTTGAAGGCTTAAACTGTTGAAATCAAGTTAAAATTCCAAATTGGCAATCCGAGTAAATGCAATTAAATTAATTTTTATTTTTTTATAATTAAAAAATGGTTGGCTCCACCTCTCGCTCTTGACACCAATTCCCCAACGTAGTCAATGTCAACGATGTCAATGTTCAGTCACAATATAATAGTGTTATCTTTAATATGGATGTTGTTGATACCACCCCTAGTATTGCTACTAGAGGTAGGGAAAGAAAAAAGGAGAACACTAAGACCATGTTTGGTTTAATTCCCATTCTTTTTCATTCTTACTCAAGATAAAATTCTAAGATGAAAAGGAATGAGCAAAAATGGGAAGAATGAGAAAATATTGCTATAAACCAAACTTTTTTTCTAAAAAATGATTTTTTTTTGCAGTAAGAATGAGAAAAAATTTTAACTTAAAATTTTCATTCTCATTCATTTTTTCATTAATCGAAATAATAACATATATAGGTATACATACAACACTAAATGGCAAATATATATCATAGAATCATGTGGGCCCCACGTCAAGAGAGGTAAAGGTAATACTTTTCCTAGTACCCTTTTTGCCCTGCGCTATGATTCAACAAATATCTTCTCCTCTTTTCTTGACCATTTGGCATTATCTTTTGTTTCGTTAGATGTACTATGTGACATATCTATAACAAAACAAATAAAAAAAAATTTGCATTTATATCTAAAACCATGTATTAGAAGGCAAGTTCATGAAGCAAAAATAATAATGAGCATAGCCTTATTGAATTAAGATCCATTTGATAACAATATATGCCATTTGTTGCAAAAAAAAGTTTTATGGACCCATATGCCCATGGCACATGGGGTCTTTGTATTTTACCCTTTATGCTTTTGTGATTTTACAAAGGGCAAGCCTCTTAAAGTGCCCCTAAGTTTAGGAAAAATTATATACTCTACCACTACTTTTTAAAAATTACCTTAAAATACCCAGGTTTTTTGACAATTGACGATCATTAATAGTTGACAATGGAAAGATGAAAAGATTATTTTATCCTTCATCCTTCTTTAAAATTTCAAAATAGAAATACTTATAACTCTGAAAAGAACTATGCTCCTTTGATGCTCTAATTGACATGGTATCAACCAGAATCCTCAATGTGCAGGCTAAAACCATAGGTCCATTCAGAACCACGAATTACTTGGTGGAGCCCCCAAATATTGACACCGTCAATAGGAATGTTGGGAGCCCATTAAGGAACAACCTCCAAAACATCAAGGACACTAGAAATTACAGTGCTTTGTTTTCCCATAGTTAATGAAAAAAAAGGTGTTTCATTTACTGACATATCAAATCAAATCTAGTTGGTCTCTGATTTATTTACTTGTGATGGCAATGAAATATATGCATTCAATCTCAGTTGATTTAAGTCCATAATTTTGTTGCTATTTGGGGAGATATGGGTTCATTCTAATACTGGATGATTAAAATGTAGTCAGCAAGATGATGTTGCAGCTCCTATACAGATGGACATGAGTTACACTGTTTGCACAACCTTTTGGGGAATATCTCTGTACTTATATATTTTCTTCATGGGAAGATATTCCTAGTGCAAGGCTGCAAGGATTGTGCAAACGGCGTGAGCACTGAAGCCAATTTCGTTGGAAACTAGAACCTTTTGTTCAACTTCTAACAAGAGTTGTAGCCTGTAGGAGTCATTCCTATGGATACTATTTGTGCAATTATTTGTGGAAATAGGGATATGGATTCAGAATTGAAGTGGGTTATTCCAATTCCAACTGTTTGCTTGGGCAGAACTAGAATTCCATTCCCATTCCTAGTAGAATGACATTCCCCCATTCCCCCTCCCTTGGGAATGAAATCCCATTCCTATTGATTCCAATTTTCATTTCCATTCTTATCTGAACCAAACAGACTATGGGAATAGACCATTTTGATTCCGAAAGATTTTGAATTTATAATTATTAATTATTATAATTCTTAATTTTTTAAATATCAAATAGAAAAAATATATATAATTTTTTATTTTTATAAAACATTTTTTTCTCAAAATCGAGCTTGAGCCGAATCAAGTTCGAGCTTATGAATTTTTGACTCAAGACGAGCTCGAGCTTAAAGTTTTGTTTCGATCCGAGCTTGAGCTCGAGCTCGAGCTCGAGCCTTGTAAAACAATCTCGAACTGAGCTCGAGCCTGTTAGTATTCGGCCCGGCTTGAGTTCACCCCTAGTGGTACTTCGAGAGATTTGCCTCTTTACAAAGAAGAAAGAATGAAGAGGAAAGTTAAGGCCTGTTTGATTCACAGGAATAGAAGTGTAAAATTGGAATCAAGATGGGCTTTATTCCCATTCCAACTATTTGGTTGGGTGAAATGGCATTCTCCCAATCTGAGGGCTCCTGGGGAATAAAATTCCATTGTAGATGATTTCACGTCCGATACTCCGATTCCGATTCCTATTGGCTATTTGAACTAAAGAGATAATGAGAATAGATCCTTCCGATTTCGATTCCAAATTTCCAACTGCAGACCAAACGGGTCCTTCAAAAAAACTTCGTCGGAAAATAGAGGAGAATCTCGTGCATTTCTCGAGAATCTCGTGAAACTGTTATCGAACGGACCCCTTTGTTTGAAACACCATGAAACTGAACCCCTCAAAACGATCTTGAATCCTCGAGAATCTCATGCATTTCTCAACGATGGTCATTCTCTCTTCTTTCTTCTCTCTCACTGCATTTAGAAATTAGTTTCCCTCCATTCCATCAGCCTATTTTCCAATTCACCATGGTAGCATTTCTATGACAGAAGAGATACCACGTTCCCTGAGGTTCTCAACGTTCAATCGTTCCTCTCAGGATGCTTTGTTCCATCTCTTCTGGTAAATCTGCTCCGAATTGGCTGGACCGCCTCCGGTCTTCTAAAGGTTTCCCGGTCGCCGATGGTCTCGATCTGGAGCACTTCCTAAACCCTAACCCTAATCAAACTACTCTTTCATCTGAAACTAATGCTTCCTATGCAACCCAGGAAATAGGTTATTCAAAACCCCACCCTGAGTCGACTTCATTGGACGAAAAACCAGTAGCGGATCGAAAGAAAAGCATGGCCGGTCCTGGCGATCGGAAGAATCAAGGAAAAGAAGACTGGTTTGGTATAATGGGCAATGTTCTTGCCGAGCTTTTCAACATGGGAGACTCCGGCGAATTTCAGAAGATCAGAGGTTTTGACGAAAAAAGGAGTTGTCGCAAACAGCCAAATCCTAAGATTTGTGTTTTCTCTGCATCTGCCAGCGTTAATGACAGCTTCTTGGCTGCCGCTCCGAGACTTGAATCGGTTCCATCTATGTCACCTCCGAGTGGTGATAACAGTGTAACAGAGATGAAGGAAACAGTTAATTCGCTGAAGCCCAAGAAGCAGGGAAAGGTCGTTTCTATAGCTCATGACGAGGACAAGCTACAGACGGATCTTTCGACCTACTCGCGTGTCGAAGTAACCATCATAGACACGAGCTGTCCAGTTTGGAAATCTGAGAAGTTGCTTTTCAGAAAGGGGAGTGTATGGAAAGTCCGTGACAAGAAATGGAAGTCGAGGAATGCTTCTTCATTTAGAAAGAAGAGGAAGGCCAACCATTCTGATAAGGAAGCTGGAGGAGGAAAGAAGAAGGGAAAATTTTTTCTGCCGCTTGTCAATATAACCAGGGAAGCAGGTCCGGAAGAAAACAAAGTTCCATTAGATGAAGTAAGAGTTCTTTTTAACATTTTTTCTGCTTGTGAGTTTTATTCGATTTTAAGCTCTCTAACACCCTTCATTTAGAAACTCATATCTGTTCCTCTTTAGAACATGAAAACTTTCGTATAGATATAATTCCTGTAATAAGTATTAATTTATTTTTCCAAATCTTTCAAGTGATTATTGTCGGACTTTCTCATTAATTTTTACTACTGAGTAGTGATATCTTTCGTTTTGTGAGTTACAATAAGCTTTATTTACATCATACAGCATGGGAAAACCAATATTAAAGGCTGCAATCTTATGGATTCTTGTCAAACAAGAGGTTGGATGTTATGTGAGCATAAGTAGGATATATCTCAGAGTTTGGTTGTCCGATGGTATTTGATGTGTCTTCTACTCCTCTTCAGTCTTAGGATCAAGGGCACATGATGAAGGCCAAGTTTTTGCATGCCATTATCTTCATTTTTATGACCGCATCAAATGAAGGTTGGCCTATTTGTTATGTTTGGCTATTTAGAGAATTGACTTTTTGACTATTGTCCTCAGTTTTAGGAAGACCTTTTGTTGGTTTTGCGTCACATTCTGAAGACTATTCCTAGAGGAAAGCCATATTTTGTACCTGGTCTCCTTTTCTCCTTTTCTCCTTCTGGAATATCTTGAAAATTTGATTTTAGGAGAGAGGCCTAAAACACTGTAGCTAGGTGATTTTTTTTTCTGTGTTTAAGGGAAGTTTTCATTAGGCCTATTGTGAGAGTCAGGTGATTTTTTTTTCCTTTTTCTTTCCTGGTAAGTCAGTCTCCTCTACTCAAACCAAAGGTTCAAAATAGCAGTATGGTGTATCATATTGGAAAGGTTGCATATGTATACGTATCACGATATGCTTTTGATACACATGGATATAGTAGGAAGATACAAGTATGTTTGGGCACATTAGAGAAACTTTTACAAATCCCTCAAATACATCAATAACAATAAATCTAAAGTTGAAACAACTAAGAATAAAGTATAAACACATAAGAAATGCACACTTTAATAGTTTATATCAAGAGATACTGTTGATGCCAAAATCTACAACAAGGATAAAATGGAAAGTTCAATGAAAACCTCAGCTAATAGGGTGTCAGTGTCACCTTGGCTGTTGGAGAGTCACCTCAGTTGAAGACCTTGGAAGTTGGAGTGTCAGTTGTGTCACAAAGTAATGCTAGAGGCCCTAGGATCTCATCTCGGGGCCATGATTTTGACGATCAAGCCAATAAAGTAGGAAGGAGAGAAATGAGCTGAAGAGCTCGATGAATGCTCTATGAGATGTAGTATAAGGTGAGGTGTTCCGAGGTGTTTGCAAGGGGTGTGTGGGATGTAGTTAGGAGGCTGGCTTCTTAAAATGAATGGGGACTCACTTGTTTATAGGAGGGGGAACTTTATTTTGTGAAGGGCACACCACTAACACATGGTTGGAGTCTTGGTCCACCTGTCATGGCTGTGGTTGACAAGTTATGTGCACGTGGTAGGTAGTGGGCCTATGTTGAATGCATTGGCACTAATGCTCTAATCAGCTCAGTCACATGTAGCATCCAACAGTCTTGATTTAGCACATGGGTCTAGTGTGCCTCCACATGGATGTCCATGTGTTGCTTCCTCAATTGGCAAGATGCACATGTTGTTTGTTTTGCCCCTATCTCATTGCCACGTGACAACGTTTGACTGCTGGTTGGTTTTGGCGCTATCGGATACATTACAATCAACAATACTAGGAGTTTGGAACATGTAGATATCATACAATAACTTTAGTAATAATCCATCAAACAACAATACAACATTTGAACTTTCCAATATACTAAAATTCACTACAAACACATTAAATTGTGTCTGGATCAATGGATTTGATATATCATTGGTAAATCCATCTTACAGTTCTTCCATACCATGAAATTCATTTAGAATATATAAGATAAAATATACATTTTTTAATTTTCATATTATTTCTATAGTATTAAGAACAAACTTCATTTTTGACATAAACTATTGTTAGATCAATGAGTTTACTAGATCCATCTTATAGTTGTTTCCTACAATAAAATGAAAAGCATTTAAAACATATTAGAATTACTTTTTATTTGAATTTTCCATTTTTTTGGGGAAAAGTCCATAGTTCTAACAAGTTTGGACCGCCAGTATAATTGGATATCTGTCGGCGGTTCTCATTTTCCATGTGTGTCATGTGCCCAACCCTTTGGATACCAATATGCTATGCCCTGTATTAGGTGTAGTGATTTAAAAGGCGCGCCAAAGGCACACCTAGGCGCACATGTGAGGCACATTTTGGGGTATGCGCCTTGCCTAGGTCCTAGGTGCACCCCTTTCAAACTTGCGCCTTAGCTCAGGCGTGCACCTTTTTAAAATTTTGCACTTTTTGCTTTTTTTTAGTGAGTCTAACAGTTGGGCCGGGGGCTCCGCCCTTGAACCCCCAACCACACCCCTCGAGGCAAGCCCGAACAAGTCTAAGTTAGGATCTGAAATTCTTATTTGGGCTTGCTTCGAGGGGCGTGGTACAAAGGCGACTCAGAGAATCAAGAATGCAATATGTTTTACATCGCATTAGCTACTTGAAGCAATGCAATTAAGGAGAAAGAGATTGTAGGTTTTACATTTTTGAAAATGCTTTATATATTTGCTTTTATTGTTAAATTTTCATTTGAATACGCTTTACATGTTATGTTTATGTATACTAATTTTAGATAATAGGTTTTTTTTAAAATTTAAGTTTATCTTTTTTATTGACATTATGTTTTATATTATTTGAATTTTTTTGGCATTTTTTTTGATTTTTTAGCTTTTCTTTTTGTAATTTTTAACCTTGCTTAAAAAGGCGCGCGTGCCTCGCCTTGCGCCTCAGCCCTTGCACTTTTTTTGCGCCTTGCACTTTTAAAACACTGGACAAAGCTATGCACTGTTAGGATGAGATGTTGGGTAATAACCAAAAAAGAAGTTCCATAATTAGAATGCTGTTAATATAGTGGCTGACTCCCTGTACAGAGGTCCACTGGGGCAGTTTTGCCTTATTGTACTTTGTAAGAGTTAAAACTTAGATTTTTATTTTTATGAGATGAATCTAGAGTCACAATAAATATAGAGCTAACTACCGTTAGGGTGGGAAATTAGATGCTTAACCTAAATTAGTGGCTGATTTCTCCCTCCATTAACCTGATGTAGGACAAGGTAAGGGTCCTACAAATTTCAGATCTAGTTGTGGGTTTTATGGGGTGAAGGAGTGGCATTGTGGTTATTGAGGATGAAAAATGGAGATGGAAAAGTAAATAGACACCTTTGTGTCCACCAAAAAAATGAGCAAGAAATTAGGAAGAGAAAGAAGAACCCTGCTATTAAGGTAAACAACAAAGAGATAGATCACTTAGAAGAAGAAGAAATAGAAATAGGTGATAGAGAAGAAAAAAAGAAAAAAAATCCTTCCAACAACCAGAATTTACTAAACCAAACTTTATTTCATCAAATTGATCATTTTTAGATGGCATTTATGATAACTCTAATAATTTGGACTATGAATTTGACCCAAATAAATTTCTAATTGCTTTGGAACTAAGACATATTCATGGCTAAGTAGCTAGCCATAGGGACGCTTAACTAAGGACTCGTAAGTCCTAAAAATTTCCCTTACTAATCCTAAAGAATTTCAATAAAACTTACCCGGGTTTTTTGATCATAAGTGTTTCCTAATCAAGTTAAAATTGACCATTTTATCCATAAAATTTCATTATTATAAGGGGCAATTTTGTCCCATTATGTTTTGGCAACTTTCCCTCTAGACGGGAAAGTTACTTACCCTCCTAGGGTATCGGTAGCACTTACCTGGGTAAGTGATACATATGGGAAAGCAATTTACCATGGGACCCACTGTTACCGATAAGTGAACATGGGATTATTGTCAATGGGAAGAACTTTCCTGTTGACCAACTCCCCCCTCCATTTACTGAAAAAACAAATGGGGCCTAAATAGTAAGTCCAAAAATTAGGGCCCATCTTGCAATGTAAACATCCTTTTCAGGTATTTGGGCCTTGTAGAAGGAGAATCACCTAAGGCAGAGGCTTTGTTCTATTTCATGGACTTATAGCTTGGATATGTATTGGTGACCATGGAAACACATGGATACACTGATGATGGAAGGTTTGGTTCTATAAGTTTGGGAACAATGCCTAGGCCACTCTCATGCATTTGAAATAAAAAATAAAAAAAAGAATTAAAAAAGAAGAGTATCAGCCATAATAATACGCACTGATACCCAATTCTGGGTATCAGGTGTATCGATATTTTAATCCTTCCACTACCAAATTATGTTTTACATTATTTAATGTAATTAATTGGCCAAGTCATAATCACTGTTTAAATTAAAACTAATTTAGTGTTTGTTTGGTACTTAATTTAGTGGGTTGAAAGGACCAAGTAGGTAATAAGCTAGTGTCAAGGAGGTAAAAATTGAAAAACCATATTGTAATTTAGGAAATTACTTTCTTATGAGAAATGTCTAATTCATAAATCTAAGCAGGCAAGGGAAGTTATCCTCCCGGTCCAAGTTTAAATTAGTTGATGTATTGTTGTTTTCTGGTATTGATTAATGAATGAAATAAAGGTAATTTTGCTCGACTTAAGTTTATTTTAGATACTTGCTAGTATGTTATCTTTCGTTTACTACTTCATCTTTCTTCTGATATTTAATTGTCTTGCTATTTCTCAACTTCTGTTCTTTTAATTTTGTTACTTTTCAAGATATTTTGTTCTATTAGCATCATAGGGGGCATTTAATATATAATTTTTGAGTCCCTGGAAGTGATTAGTTAGAGGGCTTCTTGGCAGTGGAAGAGTTTGACTGCCTTATTTCTTTCTAGAAATATTTTAAAAACTGACCCGGAGGCTGAACCGTTTTTGCCTCTGGATCGCAGGTCACTGGTTTGACCGGCCGGGTTGAACAGTTCAGTCCGTGCCATGTCAGCATGTATATATATATATTCATATATATGTGTGTGTGTATATATGTATATATGTGTATAAATATATATATTTTAGCAATAAATAATGTATAAATATGTCTTAGATATGTTATATGTATTGTTTTATATTTAATATATGTTTTTTAAATTTTTTTATTTATAAAAGTATTAAAAATTGCAATTTGAGGCCAAAAAAGGGTTTTTTTGGAAAAAATAATAGGGCAAGGCACATACAGCCCTTGGGACACATAGATCTCCAAAAGCTACCCAAAATAAAAAATCACCCCAATCGGACATTGGAGTGCAAAGTTGTGGCCTCTGAAAGTTAGCATGTATTCAGTATGCAACCCGTGACCTGGTCACCGGGTCAAATGGGTCAACGGTCGAACCGGCCGGGTCGAACGGTTCTTGACCAAGTCAACAGTTTTTTACCATCTGACGGGTCTTGACTGAACTGGACCCGGAATTCTGGCCGGGTGATGGTTCGACTGGCCGGGTCAACAGCAGGTTGAAAACATTGCTTTCTAGTATTTTCCTTCCATCCTTATCCTTTGAAATGTTTCTGTTGTGCCTAAACTGTTGGTTTATTTGATACATCTCTGGTTGAAAATGATATATGGTAGTCAATAACCTGATGTACCATCTTACCTAGTGATTTTTATTGGGTTTCAGCTCTTCATGTTCCTCGGTTCCTGATTAGATGGAATATTCAATTTCTATTAGGTGTATATTGAGGCTGTTTTGATAAATCCTGGGGGTTCTGTGATAGTTTTTCCCTCTTTCTTGCTTCGTTGCATGTTTTCTCACATTTCTTTTAAGTGATAAAATCTTTCTTGGTCTTGTTACCGATTAGAAAAAACCCTCTGAAGGGTTGGTCATTAACATTTCAGTTTTTGTATGTGAGATGACTAAATTTTCAATCTCTATTATGTATATACAAAGGCGGTTTTGGCAAAGCCTAGGGTTTTGTGATAGTTTTTATTTTTTATGTCATTGCACATTTTCTCATCTTTCAAGTAATAAATTCTTTCCTGGTCTTATTACTGATCAGAAAAAAACCTCTGATTAAGGGATATGCTCATGACCATTTCAGTGCTTTTTGTGCAAGATGACTGAAGATCATCAATTGGAGATTTTATGACATCATATGTTTGTTGGGATTCATTTAGTGATGATGTTGAATTTCTTTTTTTTTTTTTGTTTTTTAGTAAGTTACAAGAACTAAGAGTTTCAAAATGAAGTACCCAAAAAGAAATAAAAAAGAGAAAATGGAAAAATCTTCCAAGCTGGGACAGAAACAAACCTATATGAGCTCAGTGGAGTGGGTACTTTGTAAATAGCACATAAAAAAGGAAATAAAAGGAAAACATTTCTGAGTGCATTAATAGAAGTAAGCTGTAATCATGTGGGATAAGAATCATATTCAATTTGGTTGTGCATTAATTTGGGGGAAGATAGCTATTGGATATTAGCCCTTGCAAACATCATTTGTGTACTATATATATATATATATATATATATATATATATATATATTTCTATTCATTTGATTAACAAATGAAAACAAAGTTGCCTGATCATTTATTGATTAAAAAAATGGTACCACCTTGACTCCAAATATTACATATATTCTTCTAGAATATTATTTTTTTGTTGTTACTTTTAATGCTTAACAGTTTATGTATTTAAATTTCAATGATAAATACAAGCAGAACTCCATAATTGTTATGATCATTGAGTTTAAGGGTAATAAAAAGAAAATAAAACTGTGTAGGACATCATGTAATATCAACAATGCTGTATAGGGTATGGATTTGTATTAGTCCCTGCATTTTTTTTGCAAGAAAGTAGTATTGGTGTTGGTTTCCATATCTAGGTATATTAGTTGCTTGTGGATAAGTTGAATGAGATTCTTGGATTGAGTTCTGACTAGTTGTATGGGGCACAGGCTAGGGGTGTCGATGGCGGTTTTGGATTGGACCCTGTCCAAACCAAAATCAATTTGGATGGATTGAATGGACCAACAAAACATATTGAATTGGACCAGTCCAAACTTAATGGTCCAAAGTATTTATTGGATTGGATTGGACCTGGTCCATCTGTAATGAATTTATATTATTGGATTGGTTGGATTAAGCCAATATCTGGTCCATTGATAGAAGATAAGAATATAGGTGTCAATGGACCCGGGTTTTGGTTAGAATTAATCTAAATTAAAACAAATTTGAACATATTGGACGGTCCAAACATTGAATTGAACCGGTCCAAAATAGTCTAAAATATTCATTGGATTGGATTGGACCTCGTTCATTTGTAAAGGGCTCACCTTGGACTGGATCGGATTGGACCAAATCCAGTCCAATTGACACCCCTAGCACAGGCTACCTCTTGTGGTGTAGCCCCATGATCCCTCCCGNCCCCCCCTCCTAAAAAAATTCTCTAGATTAGTCTTCTTATTCTATTCTATAGTTGTCACAATGAACCTTCTCTAAACATACAGTTCAATATGAAAGAACTTTGTTTGAATTTTTGATAATTAAAGATTTGTTTTTATTGTTAACAATATTACTAATACCTTTCCTTACAAATTAAACCAAATATTTTTCTTCCCCCGTTATACATTGATATTACTACCAAATATCTGCCATGCACCACTCCTGTCATCAGGGGATCTGTTAGCAGCTCAGCTTTTGTTAAGTCCCTAAAACCTACGAGTCCCTTGCACCCCTCCTGGCCTAGAATGTGATCATTATTCCATCAGAAATCTCTTTGTGGAGTAGATTGATCAACTAGTTGACATGCAGTCATAAAGGGGATGGGCTACCCCCTGTTGTGTAGCCCCATGAAGCAAAAAAAAAAAAAAAAAAATCAGGCTAGGAAGGTGTACAAGAGATTGAAAGTGCTAGAAGCGAGTCTGGTTGGAAGGTTTGTTGGGGTCGAGTTGGAAGCTAAGAAGGTAGAAGATTGAATGATGTTTGAATGGGGAAGGAACATGGTTCTGGGGGTAAGGAAACTCAATGGGGTTTGTTTCTATCCATGTTTAACAGTAGAGCTGGATCTGATTGGGTCTTGGAGTCAGAAAACGAGAGGGTTTGGGAGTTCGACTTACGTTTGAGCAGATGGTACCCAGTGGCTAGGGCAATTTACACCAGCGGGAGGAGATCTTTGTGGATTGGGGTGATGAGAAGTCCTCTCCATGCTTGGTGTTTACTTACCTTCAGAGAAATTGGGGATCTTTGTGGCAAATTTCTCAAGCATAACAACAAGAACAGGACATGGGAGAAGCTGGATATTTCTAGAATCCTGGTGGAGGTAGAGGATGTCACCAGAATCCTGAATGTGGTGGAACTTCAATTTGCTGGGGAAAGTTATGAGCTAAGAGTGTTTTTAGAAGGGGAGGACTAGACTTTTTTCATTGTGGTGAGAGAAGAGGAAAGCAGAAAGATTGAGATGGAGGGGAGACGAAAGGGCTTTCGGAAGAGTAGGTGTGAAGGTGGAAGGAATACAAAGAGTCAGAGGAAGAAGGTAGAGTGCAGACAAAGATGGGGAGTGAAGTGGAACCATGGGTTTTGAGGAGGGAAGGCCAGTGGAGGGTACTGAAGGGTTGTGTAAGGTGTTTAGTGAAGTTGGTCTTGAGAGTGGGGTCCACCTATTAAAGTTGAAGGATTTGGTTAAATATAGAGATGCTTGATGGAACAAACTAAAGATAATTAAAGGGGTTTCAAGGTTTAGGAGGAGAAGACCCGATTCAAAGCTTGAAGAAGGAAGAACGAAGAGTGGTTTTGGAGGGTTGTTAGATATGACTGTACTGGAAAGAAAAAAGGTGTTTTTGGAACTGGAGATTGCTCAAGATGATGGTGAAGTGTGCCAAAGCTCTATTAATTGCAAGTTGCTGGCCGTGTCGAGTGCAGCAAGTGTGCAAAGTGAAAGGAGAGCTAGGGTGGCTAGGGAGGAGTGCAGTCAACAGGTAGGTACTGTTTTGAGGTAAAGTTTTGGTTCTTTCTGGGTCAAGCTTCACGATGGTGCGCTTCAGGAAGGGAGGAGGGATTTGGTTAATCAGGCCTGCATGGTTTAAAGAGTGGAAAGAGAAAGAGGAGGTGAATTTGGGAGGAGAAGTCGCAGAAGAAGCAAGGGGATGGGAGTGATAAAAAAGGAGAGGTAGGGAGGGAGTTGAGAGGATTGAAGGGGGCAGATTAGGAGTGATAAAAAGGATTGAAAAGAATGGTACAGTAGGAGGATGTGTGAGGAGTTTTCAAGAACTGAAGTAGTAATTGGGAGGTTGGGTGTCGATTTGGGTCGGAAAAGGAGAAACACAGACTCAGAAGGTTCTGTGGGTGGACCAAGGTGTTGAAGAAAGCTAGAGTTGTGAATAATTTCCGCTTGGTGCATGTTACTAAAATTTTTTCAAGACTGAAAGGGGGCCCGGTTGGGGCCGATCTAACAAATAAATTCAAGAGAGTATAAGAAAAGGGATCAAAATTCAAGGGATCTATTAAGGAGATGGTCCAGAGGAGAGATAGGCTTAAGTGCTAGAAGGGGTAGTGACTCATCCATTAGTTGTATCTGATAAAAAGTTAGAGCTAATAGATGGGTAGAGGTACTTTAAAAGGAGGAGGGAGGTGTGAAACAGAAGAAACTTGATGAGTTTAGTTCTGATAGCAAGGATGAAAAGGGAGGATTGGTGGAAATCGAGAATCTAGCCGGTAAAGAGTCAGTGTTGGCAAGAGTTTAGCTTTGTTTTATTGGGGTGGAGAAGAATTTGCTAGATGAGCGTTTGAAGTTTTTGAAAGAAGCAAGAGGGAGGAGAGACTAAAGAAGATCATAGTGGGGGATGGAGGAGAGGCATGGAATGAGGAAGGAGATGGGCAGGAAGAAGATGTGTCTGAAGATGTTTAAGGTGTTGGCAATTTAGCAAAGAACTTTAGGATCTGTCCACTAGTTTGTGGTTCTGGAGTTTTAGGAAGAAGATTAATTTTTCCAAGAAAAGCTTTGCTTTGTGTGTTTTCTTTTCCTTTTAGATCAATGTAATGTTGTTGTGTTTGGACTGTGTTGATCTGGCTGTTGCCTTAACACCTGTTGTTGATTGTATTCATCTTTTTATTTTAATGAATATTTTTCTTTAACCTTTCAAAAGAGTTAGAAAATCCCACCTACACCAGAATTTTTCTGGTTACCCAAATTGCATCCATCCAAATTTAACTTGATATTTGATAAGGTTTGAAGCTGCTGGATACCATCTGACTAAAATATGGTTCTACCTAATGATGAATGTGCCACCTAATAATGAAATCTGTTGAGAAAGGAGCAAAATCATCTAACGAGTTTACCCAATATGCCACTTCCGCAGAAGCATTATTAATGACAGCATCCTTTGGTTGTGCTTTGTCCTTGAAAATTTGCATATTTCTTTCTTTCCATGTTGTCTATAGGACTGCTATACTTGTATACCTCCTTTATCTTCTCTAAAGAAACCTTAAAAAGGCTTTCCACATCTCTTGGTGGAGTTCACCTTCAACTAGAGAGAGAGAGAGAGAGAGAGAGACTTTGATGAGACACACTAGTTTTCTCTTTTGAAGGATCAAAACTTATTGATTTGAAAATGTATCGTCTCCTAAATACAAGTACTTATTTTAGGTGGCACTGGCCCACTCSAAATAGCTTGATCGGAAAAGCTTGCTTGGTGTTGGAGGTAGAAGATAAGACCTTAAAAAGGAGTCATAAAGTGGTCCCCATGTACTTTGGTCTATTCCAATAAATTCAACTTAAATTTGTTTATTCTAAGCGGATCAGGTTGGCAAACTTGGTGAGAACACTTTGTAAACACTTATTTTTCTGACACCTGTCCCATAAATGCATAAATGCCCCAGTCTACATTGGAATGAATCAAAGCAAATTTCTAAGACAGCTATCAGAATATTTAGTGAGTGCTTACTCATTGTACTCACAAGGGTGTGACTGCCAATGTTGTCAAAATCTTATGATTTACGATACGACTCACAACTCAAATCATGAATCCCAAGGGTTTCGATTCGAATCTTATGTCCGAATCCTTTTCTGCAAAAATTTTACAATTTTGTTTGAATCCTACAATTTGATTCATAAATCTTACGATTTCTACGATACAAATAAACTCAATTAAGAAATAGTTCTCTACTTTGTTATCTTTTTATATATTTAGTTTTGCCAAGGGAGACTTTTTTTTAAAGCCCTTACTAGAAAACTATTTATTTACATTATTTAAGACAAGAGATTGAGTTTATTTTCCATCATATGTAGGTTAAAGAGGCATTGTAACTTGATTATATCATCTTAGGTTTCTATTGTTTTAAGTACATGTATGGTAGATATAGATTAAAAGTAAAGTCACTTTCCTATCTATATTTAGCCTTTTAATATATCTATATTTACTTTTTTGCAATGTTTTGTAAAAAATAGAAATAATCTTGTGATTTACGATACGATTACGATTTTCAAAACATTGGTGCCTACTAGATCCAGTCTTGTGAAGGATTTGATTCCATTTGAAGATTTGTTAAATGTTGGGAAGATATTCATGGTATGGATAAGTCTCTAAATGTTTTCTGTGTTAACAAATGTTTCCATATTTAGTTGCACTTTTTTGGAAAACAAGTATCCTGTAGATCTTAAAAGAGATATGGTTAGGGGTGGCAATTTCTGACCTGACCCATCCAACCCATCCACTTACAACTTACACCCACCCATTTAAGATGTGGGCAGAACATGGATTGAGCCACCTATTGAGTCAATTAACATTCCTCTTCTGGATATATGGTAGGATGGTCCAGCCATATTCATATTCATCTTTTATATGGTAACTACATGGTGCTCGGGATTTATTATTCTTTTGCTTGCTTTGCATCTGACATTAAATGAGATTATTTATGCTTATTTATGCCCTGTTGCATGTGAATGGTAATAACATCAAGCCTTATGTTTGGTTTGAAGGAAATGGTAGGGAAATCTATACAAAGTTTATATTAGGTTTTCCTGCCTTTCCCTTCTTTTCCCTACTTTTGCCTTCAAACCAAACACAGGGTTATTGGTTGGCTTTCTTTTATTATGCTGTGTTCTGTAGTGTCGATAAAATTTCTGCTTGCTATGTATCATGTAAATAGTAAAATAGTGTCAAGCGTATGCTTCCCCCATCTATTCAACTCGTTGTTTTCTTATCCCAACTATGGAGTTGGCTACACAAGTCCTGGTTCCCACTCCACTGTTATAAGGGTTTTATGGTCTGATGAATGATGAATCCTATCTTTGTGCCTTTTTTTTTTTTAAATTTCCATTATTGGTTGTTTATTATTATTATTATTTTGATGTGTTCTGTAACGTCGACAAAATTTCTGCCTGCTATGCATCATGTAGTTATCCTATCTTGAGCAGGGACCCCCTCAGGATGAAAAAAAGGCACCCTGTAAAGAGTCGGCGGATAATGCTATCGTAGTTGCTAAAAGAAGGCAAGTTGACCCACTATCTTTTTTTCTGATTTACCCTGTCATTCTGTTGCTAACTAGAGTGTAGTTGATTCCTGATGAATGGTATGGTATGGCATTACAGGTCCTTCTCCAGGTCACCCAGAAAACCAGCCCACAGAGACTCTCCTGTTTTCCATGTACAAGCTGTTCCCACAAGCAGGAAAAGTGGTGTTCACCTTCCGAGAAGCCGCCTCAAGGATACGTAACGAGGACGTGTGAGAGATTTTACGAGTTCTCTTAAAATGATCCAAGATCCATAACCATAAGGAATCTCCTTTTGATCATCATCCAAGTGGCAAGTGCAACTAGGCAAATGGGCTATTCCCCAGATCCGATGGTATAACCGACAAAGTCCCTAATGGTATCTGGCTATCACTGAAATCTCTAGGTGGTTAAGGAAAATGCGGAACAACAGGAGGCAGAAGCTAAAACTCGACTCGAGATCTTGTCATCTTGTGTCCCTTGATGGATGTAACTTGAACGAATGCATTATTTCAAGAAAAAAAAAAGCTGGCAGCTGGTGGCAGCTGAACCTCCTCCCAAAGGACTAACAAATACACATCCAGCAAGGTTTAAACTTTAAAGCATCAGTATTGTAAAGCCAATAAAAAAATCAGTATTGCAAGAAAAAAAAAAGCTAAGAGTGTATGACATGGATATACTAGGGAAACTCAAATAAATTCTACAAATAAATCAATAACGTCTAATTTTGGGCTAAATTAAGTAAATATACGCCAATATTACACACAGAGAGAGAGAGAGAGTCTAATTCCAGATGGCCTCATCACCTTCCTCACAACGTTCATGAACCTCCTCCATCCTCTCCATCGATTTGCAAATGCCACTGCAACTCCAATCGAATGATGCGCCAGAAGGGTTGCCTGCTTGGGCTTTCAATTCGCAATCTGTTAATAGTTACAGGAAAATGTAAGTGAAGTTCCAGTCGTTCATGTACACACTGGCCACACGCTTGATGTTGAAACAAAACGCCTTTTTAAGTTTATTCACCAGCTTTACTCCTGGGGTTTGAATTATTTCTTGAAAGGGAAAATCTATGATGTGTAAAAGACGAGTCCGGCTTCGGTCCAGGCAGCTTTAGTCTGGGCACCGTTTGCGCAGCATAATAACGCACCACGTGTTCTTAAAACGTGTGCGTGTTTGATATGTGTGAGGTGAATTTAACTCCTCATTCCTGGTTTCATTCCTGGTTTCTTTTGTTCAAGTGGATCCACCGACAAGTGTAGCAGCCTGAACACCCAGTCCACGGTAATCTTGATCGCCTAAGCCGGCCGACCGGTAAGACCCCTCACCGGCAGGCTCTAAATCACTAGAAATCGGGTAATGGTTTCTGATGTAGCGCAATTCGGTCACTTCTAATTGGTGGACGCTTGGCTCCTAGTTAGCGACGGACGGTACCTGAGAAGAGGAGGGTGAAGGATTCCTGGGGAGCTCGCCTGATAAGAATACTCCGATTCTTAAGTTAGAATACTCGAGAGGGCTGTAAAGGATGCAAAGAGAGCTAAGAGTGCAGATAGCGCTAGATCAGTAAAATTCAGGATTACCTTCGCCCCTTCGACCCTGGGGCCTTTAAATGCATATGTCCTTGTCAAATCGGGCGTAATTGCCACTGGCCCTCCATCGCAGCCGTTATCTGCCATGGTTGCGTAGGTAATTTTTGCAGAGTACTGTCCAATCGGATGGGAGACACGACCTGGAAAGGATAGATATGCCATCACATGTTGAGAGACGTGGGTGCAGTCTGTTGGGCTGGCAGGGACTGCATCGTCAGTCAGGAGACGTGATGCAGTCTGACGGGTACGGTCTCGCCAGATAAGAAGCTTCCTGAGAACGCCGTGTCATTTGACAGCGAGTTGCTTTGTAGCGAGCTGCCTTGCAGCGAGCTCCTGGATGTGTCCCGAGGTGATTTCTCCTGAGGTTGCCTTTGGGGCAGTCTTCTTGCCTAAGTATTGGAGCGAGCTGATTCTCTCAGCTTGCGAGCTGGGATGGACTTGACTTAGAGTATTCCCATTCCACATATCGGGGTCCTTGAGCTCGCGTTGTAGCGAGCTCATTCCTTGGCGAGCTATAATGTAGCGAGCTCATTCCGTGGCGAGCTATAATGTAGCGAGCTGTCCTGCGAGGACCTTAACGAGCTCGTTACTTAGTCGTATCCAGGCTGTCATGCTGAGCTGTTGCTTTCGTTGAGTCACGTCCACGTGTCGCCTTCCTAGGAGGTCGGGTCAAATCACCCTCCATCAATTGCTCCCCACTCCTTGGGCTAAAGGTTCTACCCTAGCGCGAGGAGTTCATGGAGTGTGACAGGTGGATTTGACCTGAAATTCAAACTTGATTGACCGATCGAATTAAATACACACGCGGATGTTAGGTGATTTATGGACTTTTCGAATGCCAAAAAACACGTCAAAATGGCTCTCAGTTCCAGAAGACGTGCAACCGGCATTACCTTAATCATGGAAGACGTGCAATCAGTCACATTTCGGTTTCAGAAGACGTGCGGTCAGCTTGACTGCGAACCGTTAGATTCTCCTCATTTCCTTTATGCCAATTTGCCTAGCTTTCAGATTTGTGGTCGCGCCTTCACCTAGCTGCTTGAGCTCTTCTCCTGTTCACACCGTCTTTTTGGTTCAACTTTTCCCTAGTGAGTCTTATCATTTTGTCAGCATGTCTGGGTGTCCGTACAACGTCTTTCCCCGAGGCGGTAACCAAGATGACGCCCCTTCGAGCTCAGGGGGARCTTGGGGGCAGGCTCCGGAGGCTCGGAAAGCTATCTGGCTCCTTGTCCCGTGAGGTGGAAGCCGTCTCGTCAGAAATCTATTTGTCGATGGAGAGACTTAGGACCTTGGTCCTTCAATTCAACCTTCCCAGAAACATCATCTATAGTTTCCCATCCGGTGACTATCCTTGGGAACATGGTCACGATGAGATCGTGATCTTCCAGGAACAACTCATCGCTGGCCTTCGTCTTCCTCTACATCCTCTGATAGCGGAGGTTTTAAACCATTTTAACATTACCATAGACCAGCATCACTCCAACTCAATCCGAAATGTAGTTGGGACAATTTCTTTATTTTATGAATACTGTATTCCTCTTAACATCGGCATCTTCTCCACCATCCTTTCTATCAAGAATGCTTCCCCCGGAGCGCCTCCAGAAAGGCGTTCCTATTATTTTTGTCCCCGTCCCGGCTTCAAGCTCCTGCACGATTCAGGATTCAGGTGTTGACTTGGATCCCAAAGTTTGGGAAACGCTGCAATCCTGGGCAGAGGTTGGCTTCCATTGGTCGAACTACTTGACCGAGGACAAGCTCGCACAGGCCGGCCTAAGCCCCGGTAGGTTGCCTTTTAGGTCGCGCAATGCCTTGTAATTTTTTTTTGTTGGACTAATGCGTTGTGATTTTTGGCAGCCAACATGTTTGGTGTAGATGCGTGCCGTCATCAAGCAACCAAAAGCGCATGGCGAAGAGGTTGCGCCCTGACCGAGCTTCCACTTCCAGGAGTGCTGAGTTCGAGGCTACTGATCCAGCCTTCATTCCACCACCGCCCGAGGTCCCACCGGTCCCGTTCGATGGAGTAGCCACGGAAGGTGGCGCAAAAGAACACGAGGTCCCGATGCAAGGGCAGTTCCCTCCGTCTGAGCAGTTACCCCTTTGCCTTCCCGCGGTTCCCTACCGGAGAGTGGGAAAGCGTCACCGACGAGGAGGTCGCCAACTAGGGAGGGATGGACCCCAAGCAGCTCGCCAGGCTAGCCTCCGCTCACTACATGGTGGTAAGTGGCTGCTTTTTTCTTCTTTTCCTTTCCTCTCCTTCTTTTTTCTTTTTTTGACCTCGGCCTTTTGTTGGCAGGTGAACTCCGCCATCCACGCCATGGCCCTCCAGACCAACATTCACTCCGACGACGCTCTCACTCAGAGGTCAACCGTGCAGAAGCTCCTAGGCGAGCTCGACCGGGCCCGAGGTGAAGTCCTTCAGGCTCGAAAGGGGAGCGAGGCCTAGGAACTGCTCGTCCGAGACCAGGAGGCACAGATCGCTCGACTATTTGAGGAGAGCGCTCGCTATTAGGAGGAGTCATCGAGGGTGGTAGCGGAGAGGGAGCTTCTTCGCCAGTAGGTCCGGGACTTGGAGTCCACGCTTCAGGATCGGACTCGGAACTTCGACACCATGGTGGAGGCTGAGCGAGCTAAGGCAGTGTGGGACTTCAAGGACTCCCAGGAGTACCACGACGTCCAGGTGGAGTACGGTTCGAGCTCCTACCATTTTGGATTCAAGCTCTGCCGCTGGCTGGTTCGGAAGGAGTTCTCTGGGCTCAACCTTGAGGGAATAACGATGAAGGGTCTGGATCTAGAGACGGTGGACATGGCAGAGGAGGAGGAGCCTGACTCTCTGGAGGATGATGAGGACGTGGAGGCGGCGGATCCTTGAGGATGGTTGCTCTTGTTTTTCTTTCTTCTGGATGACTTTCTGAAGTGGCTGTTCTCGGGTGTTTGGACCTGGTTTCAAATATCTCTTTTTTTGATGAACTCTCTTGGGCGGTTGGGCCCGGTTTGTTTTCTTTTTAAGAGTTAGTAATGAAATGTTTTGTCTTTTTCTTCTAAGTATTGTGTGCTCTTTACTTTTTGCCGAAGCGATTTTATCACTCGAGCTGTTAGAGCTACATACACGAAGTAGGATCTTTCGATAATTGTTACCCCGAGCTGTTCCTCCATACTTGGGGTAGTCTTATGGTATACCCCGAGGTGGTTATCATAGTAAGCCCGAACTGTATGCACCTGGGTTAAGTTGACGTGGGTTGTCCCTTATCGGGTTCAACTAGTATACCGAGGCGGGCTACGCTCAATAGGGTTCCCGCTTGAGCTGCCTATGCCTTCGGTATTAATACTTAGCCTTTGCCGATGAAACGGTTAGGTCTTCACAGTGCCAAGGTCTTGGTTAGCTCGACGTTTTAGCCCTTAGGCCGAGGGAGTGACTTATAGTTTGCCCATGCCATAGAGGCGACTGGGTCTTATCGCACCAAGGTCTTCGTTAGCTCGACATTTTGGCCCTTAGGCTCTGGGAGTGACTCGTGGTCTACTCAGTAGTTCGCCCATGCCATAGAGGTGACTGGGTCTTATTGCGCCGAGGTTGTCGTTAGCTCGGCATTTTGACCCTTAGGCTCTGGGAGTGACTCGCGGTCTACTCAGTAGTTTATAGGTAATATTTCCTTAAGTTGACAATATTCCATGCCCGAGGTACTTGTTTCCCTTCTAGGGTTTCGAGCTCGTATGTTCCTTCCCTAAGCACCCGCTTTACTCGGTAGGGTCCTTCCCAATTTGGCCCGAGTTACCAACACCGGGCTTAAGCACCATAACTTTACGAAGGGCCAGGTTGCCGATGTGGAGGTTCCGCTTCTTGACCCTGGCGTTATAGTTCCGAGCTACTCTCTGCTGGTAGGCCACGGTCCTAATATATGCGAGGTCTCGTACTTTGTCAAGTAGGTTGAGGTTGGTGCGTATTTCATCTTCATTTACCTTGTCATCATACGCTTCTAGTCATAGCGAGGGAACCTCGATCTCGGCTGGGATGACTGTTTCAGTGCCATAGGTGAGGTTGAAGGGAGTTTCGCTTGTAGTGGTCTTCACTGTGGTCCGATAAGCCCATATAACACTGGGTAGCTCGTTTGCCCATAGTTATTTAGCTCGGTCCAGGCATGCCTTCAGTCCGTGGAGGATAGCTCTATTCATGACTTCTGCTTGGCCGTTTGCTTGAGGGTGTGCGACTGAGGTAAAGTTCTGTCGAATTTCCATGTCTTGGCACCAATTCTAAAATTTAATGTCCTCGAACTGCTTGCCATTGTCAGAGATCAGTACCCGAGGTAACCCGAAACGATACACTATACTTTTCCAAAAGAAGTTTTGTACGTTCCGAGCTGTAATTGTTACAAGAGGTTCAACTTCTGCCCACTTAGTGAAATAATCAACTGCTACCACTAAGAACCTCCTCTAGCTTGTTGCTGGTGGAGGCGGTCTGAGTATATCGATCCCCCACTGTGCAAAAGGCAACGGGTTTGTGAGATACTTCAGGTTAGCGACAGATTGATGGTGGATATTGGCATGCTTCTAGCACTTGTCACACTTTCTGACGAGCTCGATCTCATCTGCTTTCGTTGTTGCCAGTAGTACCCCTATTGTAGCGCTTTTTGGGTGAGGGCCCTGCCCCCCAAGTATCCGCCGCACAGGCCCTCACGAGTGTCGCAGAGCACGAGCTTGACTTTGGAAGGTCGCAAGCAGCGCATGTAGGGGAGCGTGTAGGATCTTCGGTACAGCCGTTCGTTTATCATGACGTATTTGACCGCCTGACACTCTACCCTTCTGGCGGCATTGCGGTCTACAGGGAGGGTCCTGTGTAGTAGGAAGCTCGCGAGCGGATCAATCAAGCTCGGCTCTGATTGAACGACAGGAGCGACTTCCTCTGCCCCTCAAGAATGCTAGGTCGAGGTAGGTTCTCTATGTACACGGTTCTCATGGTATCATCACTAGTGTTGGCTAACCGGGATAGAGCATTGATCTCAGCGTTCTCCGATCTCGGGATTTGCTTGATGAAGCGTGACTGGAAGTTGAGTAGGGCCTCTCTTACTTTGGCTAAGTAGGCGATCATGGTTGGTTCGCAAGCTTCATATTCACCTGTGACTTGATTGACCACGAGTTGGGAATCACTGTAGATGACGATATGCTTGGCTTTCACTTCCTTGGCTAGAGCCAGCCCGACTATCAATGCCTCGTACTCTGCTTCATTGTTGGATGTCGCAAACTCAAAGCGAAGTGCGTACTCCAGTTTTGTGCCGCTTGGGCCGTACAGAACGATTCTGGCTCCGCTGCCCTGCTGGTTTGAAGAGCCATCTATGTGAAGGATCCAGGGCTCCTCATCCCAGTTCACGCTAGGCCTAACTAGGAGAGATGCCGCACTGGTTGCTACTTCACGGTGCTCGAGCTCAACCGGCCTGAGAACTTCGGGCTCGCCCGAGCTGGGGGCCTCGTGCTCGACCGGCCTGGGGACTTCGGAGCTGAAAGTGCATTCCGCGACGAAGTCTAACAAGGCTTGGTGGGGACGATGACAGTGTGAGCTTCGAAGTACGGACGAAGCTTCCAGGCTGCAATAACTAGTTCATAGGCCAACTTTTCTATCCCTAGATATCTCGTCTCTGCTCCCTGCAACACTTCACTAACATAGTAGATAGGTCGTTGGACCCGATCTACCTCTTTTATCAGTATCGAGCTGACCACCTCGTCACTTGCCGAGAGGTACAACTCTCAGACATCACCCTCCTCGGGTCGGGTTAAGACTGATATACTAGCGAGGTACCTTTTGAACTCGTCGAACGCGAGCTGGCACTCTTTGGTCCATTCAAAACCTTTGCTCTTAATTGCCTTAAAGAAAGGCAGGCAGCGGTCTGCGGACTTGGACAAGAAGCGGCTCATAGCAGCTATTCGGCCATTCAGCCTCTGAACCTCCTTCAGTTTCTGGGGTGGTCTCATGTCTAGGATGGCCTTTAATTTATCCGGGTTGGCCTCAATGCTGCGCCGGTTAACGATGTACCCCAGGATATTACCCGAGGTGACACCGAAGACACACTCATTGGGGTTCAATTTCATGTTAAATTTACGCAAAATTTCAAAAAGTGAATGCAAGTCTTGTATTAAATCATGCGAAAATTGGTTTTTGCGACCATGTCGTCTACATAGAATTCTATTTTTTTGCCAATCAATGGCTCAAACAATTTATTTACAAGTCTCTGAAAGGTTGCCCCAACATTTTTTAACCCAAAGGGCATGACCTTGTAACAGTACAGGCTGAGCTCGGTTATGAAGGCAGTATTTTCTTCATTAGCTGGGTCCATCCTGATCTGGTTGTAGCCCCAATAGGCGTCTAGGAAGCTCAGCAATTCATGCCCTGAGGTCACGTCCACCAGACGGTCGATCCTGGGGAGTGGGAAGCAGCCCTTTGGGCAAGATCGGTTCAGGTCGGTGTAGTCGACACACATGCGCCATTTACCGTTAGCCTTTTTTACCAGAACGAGGTTGGCCACCCAGCTTGGGTAATGGACTTCCCTGATAAAGTTGGCTGCGAGGAGCTTCCCGACCTCCTCATTGACTACTCTCCATCGCTCTGGGGCTAAGTAGCGTTTCTTCTGTCTAACGAGCCTAACTACAGGATCGGTATTAAGCTTGTGAGTTATGATGTTAGGGTATATGTCGGGCATCTCTGTCGCGGACCATGCAAAAACATCTAAATTTTCAAGTAGGAAGCATACCAGTTGAGATTGCAGGGGTTCCTCAATAGAAGCGCCGATCTGAAGTGTTCTAGCTGGGTCCTCCGTCGATGCCGGGATGGAGACAGTCTCTTCCATGGGTGCAACTCGCTCCTTGCATTGCTCCATAGGTCGCTCTAGCTCGAGGTCGTCGGCCACTTTGGCTTTCCCTTTGAGGGCGGTGACATAGCACTTGCGAGACTTAAGCTGGTCACCTCGCGCTATCCCAATTCCGAAGTCCGTAGGGAACTTCATTGCCAAGTAGTAAGTGGAGGCCACTGCATGTAGGGCATGGGTGATCGGCCGACCTACTATGGCATTGTACGGGGAGGGGGTTGCGACCACTAAGAAGTCGTGGTTGAGCCTCACAATGCTAGGCCAGGTGCCGATTTCCACAGGTACTGTAATCCTTTCCAGGGGCCTAACTTCCTCTCCACTGAAGCCTACCAGGGGAGTATTCGTGGGCTTCAGGTTGCTTTCTTGGAGCTGGAGCTAGTTGAATGCTGTTTTGAAGAGGATATCTGCCGAGCTGCCAGAGTCGACGAGGACACGCCTGACTTCAAAGTCATTAATCTTTATCTTTATGACGAGCGCGTCATCATGGGGGTAGTGGACCTCGCACGCGTCATCCTCTGTGAAGAAGATCGGGTCTTCCGTCCTTGGCCACTTTAGGGGATTCTGCTCTTCCCTAGCGGCCTCGAGAGCTGATGCCCGAGCTGCAGCCGAAGTGCAACCCGCGACAATCGAACCTCCGACGATCACGTGGATAGTCCCCCGAACTGGTCTCTCTTCCGGGGGCTGCCTCTGCGGTTGTTCTACCTGCCTACTGGATTCAGGTGCATCTTTACTCTGCTCCCCCTATCGACCTGCTTTTTTATTATTATCATTTTGTACAAAATTTTTTAAGTATCCGCGACGGATGAGCTCCTCTATCTCGTCGCGGAGGTTTTTACAATTTTTGGTGCTATGACCGCGGTCTTTATGGAAACTACAATACAAATTTTTATTTCTTACACTAGGATCGACCTTCAGTCGAGGTGACCACTTCACATATGGGGCGTCCTTGATTGCCATAAGGATCTCGGCCCGCTTCGCGTTCAGGGGCGTGTAGTCCGTTCTTTCGGCTGCTGGAGCTCGGAAAGGCTGACTCGGCCTTGCCCCCCGAGCTGGGTCTTTTTTCTTCTTACCGTCCCCTTGAATCAAGGACTYGCCTTCCCTTTTTCTCTTCTCGGGCGCACTTGCGTTCTTCTGGTTGATTTCCTCCTCTGTCCCTATAAACTGATCTGCGAGCTTGAGGAACTCGGTTATAGTTTTGGGTTGATTAACAACAACATGCCACTTGAATTCCTTATGGGTAATGTCTCGCTTGGCCATGGTGAGACGAACTACGGGGTCCAGATCGGGTATTTGCAAACAAACATCATTGAACCGCTTGATATAGCTCCGAATGGACTCCCCTTTCTTCTGGACTATGCCAAGGAGGCTTTCTTGAGTTCTTGGGCACCTCTTACTAGTGACAAAATGGGAGGTGAAGACTTGCACAAACTGCATCCAACTTCTTATCGATCCGGGCGCAAGGTTTCGGTACCATTTGCGGGCCACCCCTTTGAAGGTGGTGGAGAACACCACACACATACAGGATTCACTGGCCCTTGCCAGGTGCATCTGGGACTGGAAGGCATCAACATGGTCGTTCGGATCGAAGGATCCATCATACTTGTCCAGGGGAGAAGCTTGAAGTCCTTTGGCATAGGGACTGCAAGAAGTTCTGACGACAGAGGGGAAGGAACTGAAAGGAGAGGAGTAGCTTTGATTTCATCTGAGCTTACCTCTTCCTTACCCTTGAGCTCGGGCAGGACGCGGGTAGCAGTTCGGCGAGCTCATTGGCGCCTCCGCTGTGGCTTCGTCAGCTCGGCATTGGTGCTGTTGGATTCAGTATTACCGAGCTCGAAGGGCTCGGACTGCTGATGATAGCTGTGAACCGAAGGGCCCTGCCTGCAATCTACGGCTAGGGCCTCAAACTAGTTTTCTTCGAGCGGGAGCTCGAACTGAGAGTGCTGAGGCGATGCGGGCCTAACCGGCTGTGAGGCCCCCGACCTGTCTACGGGCTGTGAGGCAGGGGTGATTGGTCTCTCCTTCCTGCCGTGGGACGAGGCTTGACTTTTTGGAAGGATTATGGGCTTGAGAGGCCTCTCCCCGGCGAGGACGTTCACTCCGACGGGAGGGCTTGGCTTGCTTCGTGGCCGGATGCCGAGGGGGAAGCGGCTGCTGGGCCTGAGGCAGTGAAGGGAAGTGTTGTTGGTACTGATACTGAGAAACTTGATGCAACACTTGCTGCTGGTAAAGTTGAAACTGCTGGAACTATTGCATTTGAGCTTGCATGGCTCGCATGCACTGCACCAGGTCTTCAAGCTGGTTTTGGTTGCTCACTGGGGGAACAACGGAAGGTTCGGTAAAGGTTGCTCCAACCATGGAAGGGAGTGGAGCGTTCACAGGTGCCACTGTGTGAGGCACGTTCAAGTTGGGAACTCCGTCCACAGAGAGGGGGACGGTAAAATGTCCAATGCAGGCAGTGGGGAGCTGGGGTTGCTCCCCTAAAGCATTCTGGTCGGCACCACGTCCGGCATTACTAGAGGAAGCCATGAATGCTGAGTTCTTAGAGAGAGTTGCAGAGATTAGAGGAAGGCTTTTTGAAGCTTTCTCACAGACGGCGCCAAATGATGCAGTGCAATCCGGTAACTCCTAACTGGCGGATGCTTGGCTCCTACCTGGCGACAGACGGTACCTGAGAAGAGGAGGGTGAAGGATTCTCGGGGAGCTCGCCCGGTGGGAATACTCCGATGCTTAAGTTAGAATACTCGAGAGGACTGTTAAGGATGGAAAGGGAGCTAAGAGTGTAGATAGCGCTAGATCAGTAAAATTCAGGATTACCTTCGCCCCTTCGACCCTGGGGCCTTTAAATGCAGATGTCCTTGTCAAATCGGGCGTAACCGCCACTGGCCCTCTGTCGTAGTCGTTATCTGCCAGGGCTGCGCAGGTAATTGTCGTAGAGTACTGCCCAATCGGATGAGAGACACGACCCGGAAATGATAGACACGCCACCACCTGTCGAGAGACGTGGGTGCAGTCTGCTGGGTTGGCAGGGACTGCGCCGTCAGTCAAGAGACGTGATGTAGTCTGACGGGTACGGTCTCGTTAGATAAGAAGCTTCCTCATAACGCCACGTCGCTTGACAGCGAGTTGCTTTGTAGCGAGCTATCCCATAGCAAGCTGCCCTGTAGCGAGCTGCCTTGCAGCGAGCTCCTGGATGTGTCCCGAGGTGATTCCACTTGAGGTTGCCTTTGGGGTAGTCTTCTTGCCTAAGTATTGGAGCGAGCTGATTTTCTCAGCTTGCGAGCTGGGATAGACTTGCCTTAGAGTATTCCCTTTCAACATACCGGGGTCCTTGAGCTCGCACTGTAGTGAGCTCATTCCATAGCGAGCTATAATGTAGCGAGCTGTCCTGCGAGAACCTTAACGAGCTCGTTACTTAGTCGTATCCAGGCTATCGCTGAGCTGTTGCTTTCGTTGAGTCACGTTCACGTGTCGCCTTCCTAGGAGGTCGGGTCAAATCACCCTCCATCAGTTTCCACCGGTTCCCGTTTCTTCTCCGACTCTTCAACGCATTTATCGCGAGTGCCACCCTTTGGATCCGTTGAATTGGATTCATTGAACGATTGGTTTTCATGGTGGGATTTTTCGCCGGTAACAGTTTCGCTGTCGACGTGTTCCGGCTCATCATCTCTCTCCTTTTGTCCCTCTTTAGCTCTGAATTTCTCCGAGTCCTTTTCTAGATTTGGTTTCTCTATACTATTCTTTCTCTCTCAAGCTCCGCTCGCGCTCTTCTTTCAATCTTTTCAGTTTCAATTGCAAAGACCAGTAAAATGAAACGGCAAAGAGAACTCTCAGATCATGATTAAAACCAAAGATCCCTTCCCTCGACGCCCAACCAAAATGAAATAAAGAAATAACCGATATTTTTAATTCAGATCTTTGAAAATCTAACGTATACAAAAATGGCACCAAAAGATGATGAGAGGAAATTTACACGGAATGACATCTTTCTTATCGTTCGTTTTCGGATTCGTCTTCTCTTTCGCTGGTTTTGTCGTCTTTCGACGTGAATCGACGTTTAAGGTCATGATATTTCTGTTTACAGTTTTGAGCGGTTAGTAGATGAAGGGTAGAGCTTCGGTTTTGCATTTCCATGGCGACGGAGTCCCATTTATTGGTCCCGTGCCGGTTAACGGCGCATGCTAGCAATAGCTCCTCCCAAGTACCCCATGTTTCCGTCTCTGTAACCCAGTTATTCGCCATGGTTTCTCATCGCTTCCTTGAACCACTCTGCAAATTTGTCATCTTTTTCTCCCTTTATTTTTCAAAACTAGGGTTTTCTTTTTTGTTTTCGTCTTCTTTCTTCCCTTTTATTTCTCTTGGATTTTCGTTGTGTTTCCTTTTCTTTTTTCAGACAGCAGAAGCGCATATAGACATACGCACTCTCTCCTCTCTCTCTCTCTGAGTTGGGCTTCAGGGTTGGATGGATCTCGACGGAAATATAATAAATAGCTATGGGCGAGAGAGTGGTGAGAGAGAAGTGCGTTTAATTCACCTAGCACATATCAAACGCGCGCACGTTTTAAGAACACGTGGTGCGTTATTATGCTGCGCAAACGGTGCCCCGGTGAAGCTGCCCGGACCGAAGCTGGACTCGGGAAAGACATGGTATTGTCGTATGGAAAGAGTTTTGTCCAATCAAAACTCATACATGGATTTTGATAAATAACACTCCATTATACTCGAGGAAACAATGGAAAATAAATCTTTTGCACATTTTTATTAGTCTGAAAACCGCATTCCTCCAAAAATACAAACCCTACTGTAACACGAGCAATTTGTACACACTAATTAGAACATCATGAATACAGTAGAGAACAGAGCCATGACTCTAGTAACAAGCTTAAAGGGAATTTAAAGTATCTGAATCCCATCGTTATTGTCTCAAATTTCCTAAATACATAGAATTAATTACGATCTACGTGATTAAAAAATAAAATGACGAGCTCGTATTTTTAACCATAATGGATTGGAAGTACCAGATTGGACTGCATGACTTGTTTTTGTATCTAAAACCTTGTGATGTGATTACAGAGAGTGGATATGCATATGCAGTTCAAATAGTAAGCAGGGGGAGTCCCACAGCCACAGCAGAGGCTCCGATTATCAATATGCTCAACATTTAGAGTTTTAGACCAATGAACCACAAGAACCAGGTGATGCATCTTCATTTGCATATATGTGAAGGATATGCCTACAAAAGGAAAAAAGAATGCACTTAGAACAATATCAGAACCATGTAAAATGAATAAATGAAG
Organism: Nelumbo nucifera; assembly: GCF_000365185.1. The sequence continues at coordinate 77,221 of NW_010729122.1, read as the reverse complement.
TACAGACTATGGGCTGACCGATTAACTGTGAAATATATGTAGCCAAATGTTTGGAAATTGCATAGAATTGCCCCTGTTGCATCTAAGATATTTATTTCCCTCCTCACCAAATTTCCAGTACCTGACCCCTCTGCATAGCTTAAACATAATCACATCATACATGTAAAATGAAGCATATCTAAATTGGAATGACTTGGTCAGGATGTCAATGTTACTTCTGTGCCAGGACAGGACCAGACTTCATACAACCAATGTAAACACGGGATTATGACCTATGATGTGCCAAAGTGGAACCAATCATACCTGTTGTGTATGAAGGGTAAATTCAAATCATCCATAATTGTACCAATTAATTCAAGCAATCCTGCTTTTGTTAGAAGTGCAGATTAATCAAGCAAGGAAGCACTTCCACAAAAACCAGGATTAACGTGCGCATCATCAATAGCTTTGATATAAAAGTCAGCATCCCACTTAGTAACAGCTGTGGAAAAGCATGACTGAGTTTTTGAAGACAATTCATGGTACCACTTAATGGTTCTGCAAGGAAAATGATTTGAATTGATGCAAAGATAGATGGGAGTAAATTTGCCAACTTAATGGTCCTTGTTAGGAGTACATCCAAATGACGTACCACTTTGAAATTCTCTACGTGAGAAGGATGAGGATTACTCAAATGCAGGACTCCTATCTTGTTGTAACTATTATTTAAGTTTTAAATTCTGTAACAATCTTATCCTGTAATTTGTCTATTTATACTAATTCAATCTAGCCTAATCGAATAAGGCTTTCCTTTTTCTCTTTCCCTTTCATGGTATCAGAGCTATCCATCTGACCAGCGTCAGTACCTCTCCTTTCTCTTCTCATTCTTTTTTTTTTTTTTTTTTTTCAGTTCTCTCTCCATGGCGTCTAATCTCAACAGATCTACTCAAACATAGGGAGAGTCCTCATCTCTCTCCTCTCAAATCTCTGTTATCTTGATTCCAAACTTCACCAATATTATATCTGTTCGTCTTGACTGCAACAACCATCTTTTATGGTCAGTCCATGTTCTCCCTTGGATACGTTGACGGATCTTTTCCGTGTCCACCAGAGACCTTTGATGATGGCACCATTAATCTAGATTATTCCGCATGGCAGGAATAAGACCAACTCATCCTTAGTTGGTTGTTATCTACCTTGACCGAGCCAGTTTTGGCACAGGTGGTAGGATGCACGGCGTCTCATGACACTTGGACTCCTTTGAAGCGCTTATTCTCCACTGTAAGTAAGTTTAGAATACATGATTTAAAGTTGGAACTTGCATATCTTAAGAAAGGTGAGCTTTCCATTGCTGATTACATCAAAAAGTGAAGAGCTTAGCAGATGCCCTTGCTGCATCGAATTACCATATTCTAGACTCTGACATTATTCACTACTTACTTGGTGGGCTGCCTTCTGAGTATGATACTGTTGTGATATTTGTAACAACTCGTTTGGACGAATTGTCTTTGCCAGATGTGCAAAGTCTTCTTCTCACCTATGAGAAGAGGTTGACTTGATGCCATACATCTCTTGATGGTGCTTCGGCTAGCAAGCCAATAATGGTCCAAATAATCACTTTCATAACAATAAGCGTGAAGCGCCTCAATACAACAACAACAAACGACCCAATGGTGATGATATTGCTGTTGTTTGTCAACTTTGTGGCTACCGTGGACATTCCGCAGCCACCTGCCGGCGATACTTGGAACTTATGGGTGTCAAAGGCAAGGCTTTTACTGCATGCTCTTCTCACTCTCAATCGGACAGCAGCTGGTACCCGGATTCAGGGGCTACCAACCATCTCATTTTTGATTTAAATAATCTCACTATACACAGTGACTATCATGGTGCGGATCAAATTACTGTGGGTAATGGTGCAGGTCTGAATATATCTCATGTTGGTTCTTCATTATTACGTTCCTTTATTTTGAAGAATATCTTACATGTACCACATATCACAAAGAATCTTCTTTCAGTTAGCCAATTTTGCAGAGATAACAATGCCATTTATTTTCACTGCCTCTGGTTTCTCTGTGAAGGACAATGTGACGGGGAGAACACTATTTCAGGGACCGATTAAAGATGGGCTTTATCAATTGCAACGTGTCTCGACTTCAAATAACGTAGGTAGAATAGCTCTCCTTGGTGAGCATACCTCAAAGTTCATTTGGCATCAGCGGCTTGGCCACCCGAGTCATAAGATCACCTCTTACATTCTTTCACATTTCCAGCTTCCTGTCTCCGGCACTGTTTCTCGCTTTTGTAGCTCCTGCCCATGGGAAAGAGCCATAGCTTACCCTTTTTACCCAGTTCTACTACTGTTCATGGACTTTTAGAACTTGTTTATTTTGATATTTGGGGACCTGCTTCGTGTCCGTCTAGTAATGGCTACCGTTATTATTTACTTTTTGTTGATGCTTACAGCAAGTTTATTTGAACTACATCGCACTACAGCAGAAATGCACCTTACTCAGCACAAGTATGTCCAAGATCTATTGGTGCGGTCCCAGATGCATGAAGCAAAGCCAATTACTTCTCTGATGGTAGCCTCTACCCGATTAAATGCTTCCTCAGGGGATCCTCTCCCTGATCCGACCTTTTATTGTAGCATCGTAGAGGCATTACAATATGTCACCCTTACACACCCAGAGATTTCCTTTGTAGTTCACAGAGTATGTCAATTCATGAAGGCACCCACAGTTGGAAGCCTTCATTACCCAGTAGGGGCATTACAATGTGAAACGTATTCTTTGTTACCTTAAAGGTACGATAGATCATGCCATCCTCTTCATCCCTTCTAAATCACTACAGTTGGAAGCCTTCTCCGATGTATATTGGGCCAGCTGCCCAGTAGATCGCTGCTCACAAGACGACTTCTGCATATTTCTTGGTCTCAACCTCATATAATGGAGTTCCCTAAAGCAATCCACAGTGTCTCGCTCCAGTACAGAATCTGAATACCATAGCTTGGCATCTGTGGCCTCTGATTTAGCTTGGATACAGATGTTACTTCAGGAACTTGGTTTCTCTTCTCCCCTCCCTCCTTCTTTGTGGTGTGACAACCTTAGCGCCACATACTTATCACTCAACCCAGTGCTGCACTCCAAGGCCAAGCATATTGAACTCGATGTACATTTCCTTCGCGAATGTGTGGCCAACAACTCCCTTGTGGTTCGTTTCATCCCGAGTTCCAAGCAGGTAGCAGATATACTCACTAAGCCCTTGCCTACCACTCGCTTTTGTGAACTACTGCCAAGCTCACAGTCTGCAGACGACCATTTCGCTTGAGGGGGGATGTTAGGAGTACATCCAAATGACGTACCACCTTGAAATTCTCTACGTGAGAAGGATGAGGATTACTCAATGGAGGACTCCTATCTTGTTGTAACTATTATTTAAATTTTAAATTCTGTAACAATCTTATCCTGTAATTTGTCTATTTATACTAATTCAATCCAGCCTAATCGAATAAGGCTTTCCTTTATCTCTTTCCCTTTCAGTCCTCAGTAGTTGACAGTTAACAAACTAGTCTCAGAAAATCCTTATGTTGCTCATCTTCAGCATCAATAGCACGATCAAGAACACCACCTGGGGTTTGCACTAGAATTCCAAAAAGTACAGCCAACATATCCTGTAAAAGGAATGCCAAAACATGTAATTAGAAATCACAGAATCACAATACCCTTTTCTTTCTCCAGTTTCTTTAACTCCTCTCCTGGCAAGAAACAGAAAAGAAAAATCAGAGAATAGATAATATATCTCCACATTAAGTTTCAGTGTAACAGATGCTTGATTGAAGAGATGATTATAGGACTGAACCTTGAGGCAATCAAGTTTCTCTGATTGAATCCCGGCGCTTTCTGTTGCTGAATGCAGTAAAGATTCCCATAATAGAACAACATCCGTTGCTTTGCTTGCTCATTTCCAAGTTTTGCATCCATTTAAGATCCTTGCTGGTTACCTGCTTTAATTTGGCAGCTCTAGCTGCAGCCAGTTGCATTTCTAGGGAAGAGATTGTTTTGTCTAATGGTCTGAAATTAAAGTAGCATTTGACATGGAAATCAAGAGCTCAAAGAATGAATTTTCCAGTTAATTGAACATGAACATTGATGGACAAATTTAACAAGACAACACATTCCTAGTTCTTGGAAGGATTCAGAGATGTACATGATTACATCATGTGTTTGAGAAACTTGAGTATGTCTCCATTCTGAACAATAGCCTCCTGAAGTAGTAGTGACACGAAAGATAATTTCTACATGTTTAATGCATGCAATTTAACATGCGTCATCACTACTTTTTGCAACTTTCCTTCTTCCCACAATTAACACACTTAGTTCAATAGGTTTTTCTCCCGATGTTTCTCCACCAATGATACCTTATTGTCTAGCTTAACTGGATCAGGAATACCCCATAACCTGTAGTTGTACATGTCCAGTCATCTAACTGAAATTATTAGTGTTTTAACCAAATATTTGGGCATCTTTATGTAGGATTTACCAGGATCTATCATCAAACATCAACTTTGAGATGGAGAAAATTGGAGGTGAAGTCCGTGCATGAATAAGGTCCAACAGGATATATCTGTCTAAGCCAAGAAGTGACATGACAAGCCCAACGCTATCAATGTCTACAGCTAACTTGATGGACATGGTAGGAACAACCAAAAGAAGCTGAAGCAATCCCAGATTATTGCACTCAACATTTTCTACATTTCCAAAAATAATAAAACAATCTCAAAAGCTGAACCATCTTTTGGATACGACATAACATCTCTTAACTGTCACGTTGAATGCTTAACATTGTGTAACAAATTCCATGTACCACAACATACACTACGCAGAGATGTAAAGGACACTACAGAAGTAAGACATATCGTCAATTAATGACCATTAGAAGAGCTTTGAGCTGAAATATTGCATTATTTGTGATTTTTTTTATTTGTCAGTTTATTTAATATTTAACTCAAGGCTAGTGAGAACGTGTTCAGAATGTGCAAAGAAGCATCTCCCCAATGTCGCTGCAGTAAACTGTTTCTAGGGATGTAAACCATGACAGGTATTAGAGATAGGACCTAGTTCCATAACTTCTGTGTATTTTGATATTTCTTTGTTTTTCTTATAATTTTCACTTTTGTGTCAGAAAAACCTTTCTATTTTGAGTTCATTCTGAATTTCTGATAATATTGGCTCCAACCTGCACCAAGCACAACCTGATGTCATTTGCAATCTTATGATTTGATATTAATTCATTTGAAGAGGAAAGATCTTAACAAAAATAACAACTAAACAAAATAAAGTAAAGGGGTGAAGCAATATTGAAGAGGAAAGTTCTTGGAATTTCATCAAAAACTTCCTCAAAGGGGTGAAGTAACCATGGATATTTGTCAGTACTGTTATGTTATATTTAGACTCAAGTATATCTCTGAATAAAACACCATGTATATATATGTATTCGTAACATCCATCAATACCATGCCCAAGTAAATTACTATGGTCAACCTAAAAGGAGGTTTTCTTTCCATCTGCTTGCAATAAGCAATTTTCTTCTTAAATCATGAAGAATTCAAAATATGAAATACCGAAAAGGTGAGAATGTGTTCTCATAATCCAAAAGCCTCGATTCCCTCATATGTCTACAATTTCTCCTGCTTCTTGCTTCATTCTATAATTTCACTTTCAATAACATTGCAGGAGGTAATAACCTCCTCAGCTCTGTTAAGTCAAAGCAACAGCTTCCCTCAGTGCAGTAAACCACCTATTTTAAGGAGTCCCAAGGCTCCTAGTAGGAACTAGGAACCAAGTTTATAAGGTACAGGAGCCAGGAGTACTTAATTCGGTAAAGTGGCTGTCGTTTAACAAAATCCCTTCTCAAGAAAGAAATGGGGAGTAGACCAGCTACTGATAATTGTGTCAGAAGATTATTTGTGGCCATAAGGTTAGAAACATAAGCTATCATATTGTTAGAATCCAAACATTAAGGGGGCATTGAGGAAAAAAAACAAGAGAAATTGAAAGAAGAGTATCCTGAGTTAAATCTTCTAAGTTTTATCTAGCTAACTAGGCTTGTGTTAGGTATCATTGCTGTTTCTACAAGAAACGATTGCGGTTGTCTTGTTACATCACATTAGATAACCAATTCCACTAAAAACATGTATGCATTTGATTGGTCTTGGAATTTATAATAAAAACGTTAAACTTGGCGTTTCATGAAGAAATGGCAATGGTACTTGCATTTTAATACTAACAATGGAATTTTTTATGCAAACAGTGGCCTATTTTATAAAAAAATTGTATTGATAAACCCCAAACATTTCTACTAGAAACTGGAAACGCATCACTTTGAATCTTTTCTTTAAATTTGGTATGCTGGAAATATTACTAGGGGTGTCATTACTAGGGGTGTCAGTGGACCGGGTTAAATGGTAAACCCGACCCTAATGGATTGGGTTTGGGACAACTGAATAGGGTTGGTCAGGTTAGGGTTCTGGAACTCTAACCCGAGTCAGGTTCGGGTCGGTGTCAGGTTTATAACAATCTGACCCGTCGGGTCATAATGCTTCTCTTATAATATGTAAGGGACCACCGCACCATTAAGGGTATGGTTGTAATTATCTAAAACTCTAAGTGACTAAGACCAACCTAATAAGGCAAAAACCCTAAAGCATTTTTCCCCTTTAACCTTTTTGAAATCGAAAGGAACTCTTCGAAAAGAGTCGTATAGATCAAACTTGCATTGCAGTCTGCAGATATAGTCGCACATACCATTGTTTCAAGGCAAGCTCAAGGTATTTACATAATGTCTCTCAAAATATAGTTCTTTTAGCCAATTTTCTTTTCTCTCTATTCTTAAATTGTTGGAATGTTAACTTTATTTATTATGTTTGTATTCCGCTGAGTTAGGGTCCGTTTGGACAAATTAAAGCAGTTTTTTCTTTTGTTTTTTATGTTGTAACTTAAGTAGGGGCATAAAGGTTCTTTTCCTTCTAATTATGGTCACCCTATATATATTAATATAAGCTGGCGCCGCTAGCACTGTAGCAGACTCCAAATCTCTCTCTTCTCTTCTCTCCTCTCTTCTCTCTTCTCTCCTCTCTTCCTCTTCTCTTCTCCTACATCTCTTCTCCTTTGTTCGACTGTTAATATGGTATCGGAGCGGTTCTGTTAGGCCTGTGAGCAGATCGAACAAGCTCCAACCTACTATCTTCTTCAATTGAGATAAAAAAGTGCAGACCTATGACTGGTACAAATTTTTTTAGTGTTTTTTTCCTTTCCCTTGGTCGTGTACCAAGAAGAAACTATATGACTCCAGACTGCTGAATGTTTTCTAAGAAGTTGTGAGGTTCGAACCGCTTTTTTTTATGGATCGTGTGATCTCATGTCTGAGAATTCAGATCTGTAGGTCATGGATGACCTGATCTTTTAACCCTTGTGGTGTAACCATACTGGTTTATGACCCCTCCTAGCAGTCAATGTGTTTGGGGTGTCTGGAAGTTGGTGGAGTGTGACTGCTAGGTCAGATCAGCTCTGAGATCACCCTAAAATCTTGCCTTTTTTGGACAATCTAGGCTGATTTGTGGTCAGATTGTGTCTAGATTGCAGTGTGTGCATGTGGGCTTCATCCTTGGTGTTTCTAGGACTGTTTGTTTGGTGATAAGAAGGATTGTAAGGTGTGTGTAAGGTCTAAAAGGTGTTTCAATCATGTCCTCTGAGAATTCTACAATTTCAGGAATTTCAGGAGGTCAAAATGGAATGAGTGGGGGGATGGATATGAGTTTCTCCATGGCTGTAATCCCCTTTGATGGACTGGACTATCTTGAATGGTCTAGGAGAATTAAACTTTATATAACTACTAGAGGAAAATTGGGTATATTAATGGTAAAATCAAGGAACCAAAGATTGGTAGTGCTGAACATGACAGATGGAACCAAGAAAATAGTAAGGTGATGTCATGGCTCTTGGTTTCTATGATGCCATAAGTAAGGAAGACCTTTATGTGGGCTAAAACAGCTTGTGAAATATGGGAACAAGCAAAATCTACCTATTCAAAATAGAGACACTATGCAAATATATATCAATTACAAGTAGAACCCTCCACTTGCAAGCAAGGGGAGAGGAGTCTCTCGGTGTACTATTCAGACTTGACATCAATTTGGAAGGAATTGGATCATTATCAAAATGTGAATTGGAAGTGCGATGAGGATGCAAAGGCCTACAAATCACTTGTTTCCCAGCAACGGGTATTTGCCTTTCTTTTRGRGYTGAATCCTACAWATGAATCCATRAGGGTACAAATCTTAGGAAGTAAGAACCTACCTTCAGTCCAAGAAGTTTATGCCCTATTTCAGTCTGAAGAGAGCAAAAAGAAATGTGATGAATTGTACAGAAGGGAAACATATTGCACTAGTTGTCTGAGAGGGTACAAGTTCAAATGTTGGAGGTTCTTTTAAAAAAGGAGATTCATAGAAGAGAGTGGATGACAAAGACAAACTTTGGTGCACTCAGTATCAAAAGTCCAGGAACACTAGAGACACATGTTGGGATCTTCATGGCAAGCCAAAATGGGCTCAGGAATTGAGTAAGAAGTCTGATCCGAGTAAGAAGCCAACCCAGCAAAGTCATAAGAAATATAACTCAGCAAATGTGGCACCTCAAGATACTAGTCCCATGGTACCCCAAGAGTGACACTCTGGTTTTGACCCCAAGGAAGAGATCATCAACTCCTTTCGTGACCACTTGGAATTATATGGTAGGACACTTCGCYAGATGGATTCTGGCCCTACTCCTACCTCATTTGCATCTACATCAAGTAACATTGTCGTTGCCTTCCATGTGTCATTTCCTAAATTACCTATCAATTTACTTTCCATTAGCAGTATTACTCATTCTTTGAATTGTTCGGTGACCTTCTTTCCTTCTTCGTATGTATTTCAGGATTTGACATCGGGGAAGACGATTGGTAGAGGAAGCATGGTGGATGGCCTCTACGTGTTGGAGAATAAAGATGGTCTTGTGGCTACAGAGTCTTTAAGTTCTTCTAGTGAGAGTCATGCCTACTTGTGGCATAATCATCTTGGTCATCTTTCATTTGAGTCTTTAAAAACTTATGTTTCTTGATTTGTTTAAATCTTTGTTAGTTAGTAAATTGCAGTGTCATACATGCCAATTGAACAAACACTGTAGAAATTCCTTTCCTTTAAGAAATAAAATATTTGAATTTCCTTTTCATATTGTTTATTCTGATGTTTGGGACCCTATTGTTAGACAGTGTATGCCCTTAGCTCTAATCAGAATGATGTACATTATGACATTTATTGTAAATGAATAAAGTACATATTTGATTCATGTTATTGTGGTGTGTTTCTCTGTAATACCCTTAAACTGGAAACATATGAGACTCGTGTTAGTTTAGAATCTTCACAGCCGTTGGATAGGTCTGGGGAGATTTATCCTGCCAAGGCT
>NW_010729122.1:53764-67414 GCF_000365185.1 Nelumbo nucifera | reverse complement strand
CCAATCAGTGAGATCCTTAGAGGGGGTCAAAACCTGGGTATGTTGGGACAGTCCGAGAATTCATCTAAGTGGGTGATCATAGTGACAGGATCAACCCCTTTGTTGGACAAAGTGAATGATCGGGGATGCACTCTCTCTGATGGAAACCAAAGCTGCCGGTAGTCGATTTCAATAGTTGAAATTTGTTTTTCAAAATATATTTATATAGATATATATTATATATTACGGTTTCAAAATGTTTGCAAAAGGTTTTAATTCCCGAGATCCATGTGAGTAGAGAGTGTAGCACTGTTCCTTGCAGCCGAGGGAGAGGTCCTCTCTTGTCGGGCAATGTTTGATCATTACGGGCTGAGAAGTTAAGTGTAAGACCATTAAGGGTAATACCTAATGGGCTAATCTTGCATATGCCCACAGTCCTTGGGTTTTTATAAGGTGGCTTGACCTAGGGACCACTTAGTGTAAGTGTTGGGCCCATTAAGAGCCCATGGTGATGGGCTCAGGGATTCACTGTTTCCTACAGTGATTTCGGCCAGACCTTGTAACAGGGGCTGGGCTGAACCCATGTGTCTGATGTGTAGATCAATGTTTGGGTCCCACGCCATACATAGATACCCAACTGGGCAGTAGTTTGGAGGATTTGTGAGCACATGGACTTAATGGACCTAAAGCTCAATTCGAACTGGTATAATATGATTATTTAAAGAGGGGCGGTTCTGGGATTTAGATCAGCATATAGGATAAGGAGTTATCCTTATCCACTCAGAGAGTCCAGATTCAAATAAAGATTTGGATTAGGAAACTCCTAATAAGATTAGGAGGGCTGATCTTTATTTGTAGATAAGATAAGGGTTTATCCTTATCTCTTAAAGAGAGTCCAGATCTAAATAAGATTTGGATTAGGAAACTCCTAATGGGATTAGGAGAAGCTCTCTTTAAGGCTATAAATAGAGGAGGAGGGCGAACCCCAGTTCATCCTACAAGATTACAGATACGAGAGAGAAGACAGCTCTAGTGAGACTGACGCCATCTTCTGCTCTTGCCTCCTTCTGTTGTTTCCGCCATAGCCAGTTCGATCTTCACCTGTAGGAGTGATCAAGAAGCGTTCTTGATATCAGTTTTTGGTGAAAAACTGATATGAAATCGTGCTCACTCACCCTCCATCGAATTCTTGCTGAAGAGTTCGGTTCTTGCTAAAGAACCACCTGCTGATTCTGCTCCACCCTACGTTGTGTCATCTTCAGTGGGAGCAGTCTTTGGCGTTTTCCTTGGGCGTGAACACTTTCGTTGGGAGTTATTATTACTCCGTATCAGGTACATCCATTTCCTACATTTTGGTTTCAGATCTGGTCYGGTTTAGGTTCAAGATTGATCATTGAAAATACAGTTTTCTAAAACAGGGAATGTGATTCCCATATGGGAGAGAGAATTTTTTTTTTGAAATTTCGCCCTACCTACCTGCAGGGTTCGACTATCCATATGATGGATCTCTCATCCCTTCACCTATTTCTCTACCTACTGAGACTGGACATAAATATTTTATTACTTTGATTGATGACTACTCTAAATATACTTGGGTGTATCCTATGCGATCTAGAGATGAAGTGCCAATGATTGTGAAAAACTTTCAACGAATGGTTTTCACTCAATTTCAAACTGAAATTCACATTTTCCATTCGGAGAATGCAAAAGAGTACTTCTATAGTGATCTCACGGAGTTCTTTGTTTTGTGTGGATCTCTTCATCAAAGCTATTGTGCCAGGACACCTCAACAAAACGGTGTTGCTGAAAGGAAAAATTGTCATCTACTTGAGGTAGCTCGTGGTTTATTACTTCATATGAATGTTTCGAAACATTTTTGGATGGATGTTGTTATGCGTGCTGCATATATCATCAACCATATGCCATCTCGATTGCTAGAGTATAAGTGCCCACATCAACTCTTGTTTCCTATAGCTCCGTTGCCCCCCATTCCAATGCGTGTCTTTGGGTGTCGCTGCTTCATTCCTGGAGGGAAGGAACCAGTGAGTATTCACTGTAAAGAATAGAGATGATGGTTTAGTAGAAAGATACAAAGCTAGATTGGTGGCCAAAGGGTTTAAACAAGTGTATAGAGTAGAGTATGCAGAGACCTTTGCTCCAGTAGCCAAGATAAATTCAATCAGAATTCTCCTCTCACTGGCAGCTAACCTTGATTGGGAACTTCATCAGTTGGATATCAAGAATGCATTCTTGAATGGTGACCTAGAAGAAGAGGTTTACATGACTCAACCTCCAGGTTTTTGTGCCAAAGGTAGTGAATAGAAGGTGTGCAAGTTAAAAAAATCTTTATATGGGTTGAAGCAATCACCTCGGGCCTGGTTTAGTAGGTTTCATTTAGTAGTGCAACATATGAGATTCAGATAATGCCAATCAGATCATACTTTGTTTGTGAAAAAAGGTGAAGGGAAAATTGCAGTTTTAATTGTCTATGTTGATGAAACAGTAATCACAAAAGACTGGAAGACTGAAATACAAAAGCTGAAGAAATTCCTAACCACTCAATTTAAGGTGAAAGATCTAGGCCCCTTACATTATTTTCTTGGAATTGAAGTTGCTCGCTCAAAAAGGGGCATCTTTATTTCCCAAAGAAAATATGTACTAGATCTATTAGAGGATACAAAAAAGTTGGGAGTGAAACCAAATCAGCTAGGAGACAGTCAAGGGGAGTGTTTGAAAGATGTAAAGAAATTCCAGAGACTTGTAGGGAGACTCTTATATTTGTCTATGACCAGACCTGATATTGTCTATGTAGTAAGTGTTCTTAGTCAGTTCATGCATAATCCTAAGACAACTCACTTTGAAGCTGCAAAAAGAATCCTTAGATACCTCAAGAAGTTCCTAGGAGTTGGTTTGCTTTTCCATAAATATAGGCATTTGAAAGTAGAGGTGTATACAGATGCTGATTGGGCAGGGGCAATCGATGACAGAAAATCTACCAGTGGGTATTGTACCTTTGTGGGAGGAAACCTAGTCACCTAGAGAAGTAAGAAGCAAAGTGTGGTGGCTAGATCCAGTGTTGAGGCAGAATACAGAGCCATGTCTCATGGAGTTACTGAAATTATGTGGATAAAAAATTTTTTAGGAGAGTTGGGTTTTGTAGTTAACAAACCTATGTCACTCTAATGTGACAACAAGATTGCTATCAACATTGCTACTAACCCAGTCCTCCATGATAGAACAAAACATATTGAAGTGGACAAGCATTTTATTAGAGAAAAACTTGTGAGCGGAGAAGTGTGCACACCTTATGTTAGTTCAGAGGAACAACTTGCARACATCTTCACCAAGGGCATTCAACACATGCGGCATAATAATTTGTGTAGCAAGTTGGGCATGATTGACATCCATGTCCCAACTTGAGGGGGAGTGTTGGAATGTTAATTTTATTTATTATGTTTGTATTGTACCTTTGTGGGAGGAAACCTAGTCACCTAGAGAAGTAAGAAGCAAAGTGTGGTGGCTAGATCCAGTGTTGAAGCAGAATACAGAGCCATGTCTCATGGAGTTACTGAAATTATGTGGATAAAAAATTTGTTAGGAGAGTTGGGTTTTGTAGTTAACAAACCTATGCCACTCTAATGTGACAACAAGATTGCTATCAACATTGTTGCTAACCCAGTCCTCCATGATAGAACAAAACATATTGAAGTGGAYAAGCATTTTATTAGAGAAAAACTTGTGAGCGGAGAAGTGTGCACACCTTATGTTAGTTCAGAGGAACAACTTGCAGACATCTTCACCAAGGGCATTCAACACATGCGGCATAATAATTTGTGTAGCAAGTTGGGCATGATTGACATCCATGTCCCAACTTGAGGGGGAGTGTTGGAATGTGAATTTTATTTATTATGTTTGTATTTTGCTGAGTTAGGGTTCGTTTGGACAAATTAAAGCAGTCTTTTCTTTTGTTTTTTATGTTGTAACTTAAGTAGGGGCATAAAGGTCCTATATATATTAATATAAGCTGGCGCCGCCAGCACTGTAGCAGACTCCAAATCTCTCTCTTCTCTTCTCTCCTATCTTCCTCTTCTCTTCTCCTACCTTTCTTTTCCTTTGTTCAGCTGTTAATATAAATTATTAAATAGGTTGAAGTTTGATCACATAATGTCACAATAATTTAAGTTGGTGTTGTCCGGGATGGTATCATTTTCAACACGAGAATGCCATCCTCCACCTCAAGTCATTGGTCGGGTCAAGTCGGGTTGGTATCGGGTTCAACCCCATAGGGTCAGGGCAGGCTCAGAAAATTGGTATTGCCCACTCGGGCTCAGGTGGAAGTAGTGGAGGGCTAGGTTAGGGTTGAGGCAAACCTGTTTCGTGGTTTGACTTATTTAAGCAGATAGATTTAAAATAGAGCACATGCGTGGTTTGACTTATAGCCTACCAGGGGTGTAACTTAGGTAGGTCCAACCCGAGGCTAAACGATTCAGCCTGAAATTTTACATGGGCAGGGCTTGGGTATTTGGTCCTTAGGCTAGGCTTGGGCTTTTTTATTAATCTTTTTTGGGCTGGGCTTGGGCCTAGCCTTTAGGTAACTCGAGCCCGACTTAACTATACATATTCATCTATATATATATATGTATGTATTTATACATACATACTTATTTGCATACATATTTGCATAAATGCATATATACATGTGTAATTTAGAGTGGGTTTATTGACCAACTCGAGCCTGCATGGGCCTAAGACCAACTTGAGTGCACAAAATTATAGTTTGGGCTGGGCTCAAGTTAAGAAGATCGAGGTTAACCTAGGACTTGGTTTGGGCTTGAGCCTTAGGCCCAAATCTTAGGGTTGTACCTGGGTTGACCAAAAACCTTGCTCAACCCTCTCGACTTGCACCCCTATAGCCTATGTAGAGCTGTAAATCAGGTTGTGTCGCCCACGACCCGGCATGACATGGCATGATGGCATGCGGGTCGTGCCAGGCCCTACATGATGGTAGAAGCCGTGTTGGGCCTGGGGTTCCAGGCCCACAGGCCGACATGACACTATGTGTGCCGTGCCGCTTGTGGCCCACGTGCCGGCATGGGCCAGCACTACATGACCCACCTGATGAACTAGCTAGTTTCAACTTTTTGGGGTTTTTTTTTTATACAAATACCCCCCAACAACTATAAACAACTATATAGGGGGTATTTATGTATTTTGGTTTTGGGGGTAGAAAGAATGACACAAATGCCCCCAACAACTATATAACAACTAGTTTGGGGGGCATTTTGGGTAAAGTGATAAATAACTTTACAATGACCATAATACCCCTCCCAATAGCTACACCTGATGTTTCACCTGAAATAGATGATCAAAGTCAAGAACAATAGGAGAAAATGATGAAGCCAATATATTTTGTATACTCTATAGTTGTATAGAATTTTTTCAAATTATTGTAAAATTTGTTTTAAATTTATTTAATTTATTTGATATTTTTAATAACATAATTTTTTATTTTCAATTTGTAACTATATTGTATTTTTTATATTTGATTAATTTATTCCATTTTCCAACTTTCATATTTCATTCATCCAACCATTGTATGCTTTGTATCATTCAAATTTAAATGAAATAAAATTCCTATTTTTCTTCCAATTTGTTATTCACTTTGAGTCTTTGTCTCATTGACTTCTTATTTGGTTAAGTTTTTTCTTTTTTCATTTCTTTGTTAGATTTTTTATTTTTTAAATATTTCCCAAAGGAAACTTAAATATTTAACTTTTACTTAGCAAAGAAATAAAAAAATAGAAAATGTAAAAAAAAATCCAGTCTGGCCCGGTTCAGCCCACGCCCAAGGCCCGACCTGTGGTCTAGCCTAGCATGGCCCAAGCCCATGACATGGCTTGTAGCTCGCCCGACCTAGGCTCGTGGCACGGCATGGGCCCACACGGGCTTGGGCCGTGGGCCGTGTTGGGCCGACCCCCCAAATTATCCCTGTGCCGTTCTAGCCCGACATAGCCTATTTTACACCTCTACCTACGTCCATGACTCCACGGGCAAAGGAGGAGTAGAAATCCATTATAAAATCAATAATAGAGATTAAAGAATTGTGCACAACCTCTCTCACAGAAACCCTAAGCCCCAAAATACTCCAAACCTCTCGACTCGTCTTTCAAACAAAGAAAAAATGTAAACAATGAAAAACCACCATACTACATAACTCTTCGTATTTAGGTTGGATCCATAAGTTCCATATGGATCAGATGCTTGATCAGATGCTTCCACCATAAACCACTATTGAATATTTGTTTTCGGTTTTTTTTTTAAATATAATTTGGAGTGGATCATAAAGTGGATAACAATAAAAAATTCAAGGCACAAACATAACATATTCTCGTTTGGAAAATGAATGAAGCATTCTTGTATAATTGTATTAGTAAAAAGGCATGATAAATGTTCTCGTTACAGGAGTTCAGTTTTTCATAATCTCTAGAAACAATCTGAATTCCGGTAAGTTCCATCAAAATAAATTTGATTAAGAAAGAATCAAAACTGAAAAATAGAAATCCTACTCTAACTTGAGAAGATACATTGACCTTTGCTAGGGGTGCTCACGGTTTGGTTAACTGAACCATGGGGTGATTTTCTAGACCGAACTGACTTGTTCAGTTTTTAAATCTAACCAAACCGATGCAACTGGTTAATCGTGGCTCGGTTTTTTTGGTTTTTTTATGCACTGAAAATTAAAAAAAAAGGGAAAAACCTTCCTTCTTGCAGAAGAGACTGAGTGAGAGCTGATGGATGATGGTCTGAGATAGAGTGAATAGAATTGAAACTGAGAGAGATAAGAGATTGAGAGAGATGAGTGACTGAGACTGAGAGAGAAGAGACTAAGTGAGTGTCGAGTGAGAGAGAGATTGAGAGATGAGAGATTGAGAGGAGACACCAAATGGTCTAAGAGAGGGTGAAAGCTTTGAGTTTAAGAGTGAGAGAGTCAAAGAGATGACTGATGAGAGAATGAGAGCCGATGAACAGAACTGACTATTGAGAGAGATTAGAGTGAGAGACGCTCACTAAGAGTAAGAGACACTCACAGAGAGTGAGAGACACCATCGGTAGGTCTGGCCTGTTGGGGAAGAAGAAGAAGAGTCTGAGAGAGAGGATAGAGAGTGAGATAGTTGGTTGCCTGGTCACGTTGGTGACTCGATCGTTGGAGGCCGTCGGTGATTCGGTCAGAGGGCGGAGCGCTGGAGGCCGTCGGTCTATTGGGGAAGAAGAGAACTGAGACTGAGAGTCTGAGAGAGTGACAGAGAAAGCTCAAAGAGGGAAAGAAAGGGGAAATTGGAAAGGCGTGGCGGAGGTAGGAGGCCGATTATTACTTATTAGGGATTCAATTTTCGAAGAGACTGTCAGACAGTCAGACTAAGAGACTAGCAGTGATGCAGTGTTTGGTTTTCAAAGTCTCAGACTAGCAGTGACGCAGTGTTTAATTTTCAATTAAAAGGTTCGATTTTCGAAGAGAAAGGCTGAAAGTCTCAGACTGCCAAACTTTTTTATTCAATTTTTAGAAAAAAATAAAAAATATATAAATACTATATAAATATACATCGGTTGGTTCAGTTAACCGCCGGTTTTTTTAAATGGTTAACCAAAACCGAACCGAAACTGTCAATTTTTTGAAAACATCGAACTGAAACCAAGCCATCTGGTTTGGTTAACCAATTTTTTTAGTTCGGTTTCGGTCGGTTGTTTTGGTCAGTTTGGTTTTTTGGTTTTTTTTGCTCACCCCTAACCTTTGGTTGTCTTCATTATACCTCCAATGCTCCACCATAAAGGACATTGCTTGTGCTTCAACCAACAAATAAAGTAGAGCACCAAGTAGAACCTCTCAATTGAAAGCTCTAATTTTTTAAGGTACAGGGCTATACCACCCTCCTTTATTGGAAAGTTCCCTGCAAGGTTAGATGAATGAAGGACATTAAAGAGGATGAACAAGTAAAAGTTCAAAAGGGAAAGGTTTCTAAATTTTGCTATCCAACAAGTTCATTAGTCATCCCCGTTTTCCTTTATTTTTTGAGATAGAGTAAGTGGAAGGGAACAAATTCTGTGGTGAAATTAGAAATGTTTTACATTTTACATGGTGTTTGGTGTGTTGTGGTGTTGTATTTCAGCATAACAACTGTTAAATCTCTTAAATGCAATTGCATTTAAAATAAAGGGGCACATTTTAACTGGAGGATACATGTAAAAGGTGGAGTGAAGGGTTCATTCAATGCGACTTCTTATAAATGGAGGATATAGCACTCATTAGTCAATACTTTCCTAAACCTCAGTAACTATTTATCAAAAAATAACTATGGGCCTAGTGCCACTTTGGCCCTCAACTTTAAAATGTGACAATTCAGTATTCAAACTTTCAAAATGTGCCAATTTAGTAATTATCATCATCAATCGTTAATCAGCCATTAAGTTGTATATGAAAAGACACAAGTATCCTTCAAGTGTCATCTAATTTTCTTTATTAACCATCCAAACATTGACAAAAAATGAACAGTCCCAAATTCTTCTTTTCTATTCAAGAAAGTTGGGATCACCTCTCAATGGGCATTTTTGTGACTCCAACTTTCTTGAATAGAAGAGGCAAGGATTTGGGACTATTCATTTTTTTTTGTCAATGTTTAGATGGTTGATAAAGAAAAATTAAATGACACTTGAAGGGCATTTATATCTTTTCAATACCACTTAACGACAAGTACTAAATTGACACATTTTGAAAATTTGGATACTGAGGCGGTGTTCGGTTTGGTGTTCATTTTGTGGACGGGACCGTTTCGGTCTGGTCCATGGGATGAACACCTGTTCAACTAGTTGTGGATGGGTAGCGTCGACCGGTCCATGGTTAGGTTCCATCCACAGGTAATTCTTTGATCCCTTACTTCACACTCTCCCTGAAACCCTATATTGCTTCACATTTTACCGTTGGAGGTCTCCACCACCCGCTGAAGCTCTCCACCGCTGCAACTCTCCTCCACCGGTCCACTTGCCAAGGCTCCATCTTGAAGAAACGCACAATGTAACTTTCTCTCTTTCTCTCTCTCTCTGTTTAGTTCTATTTCAAGTGTTGTTCTTGACAAATGCTAGTTCTGCATCCGAAAGTCCTCTGTATTGTGTTTTCCTCTTGATGCAATCCTTCTTTATTGTGCGAATAGTACTGTGTTTCCCTCTTAGCTGTTGAATGATGCTAAATCCTGAATAGTCGATTGTTTGCTTTTGTGTTCTTAATGCATCCATCCGGTTTGTAATTATTTTACTTATTTTTTTAATAAAATATTAGTTTTAAATATTATTTTTGTCAATAAAATATTAATTATTTTACTTATTTTTTTAAATTTTAATGTTTTTACTAGTAAAATAATATTTTTAAATATTTAAAATATATTTATTAATTTTTTACTATTTTTTTATAAAAATTATTATTTATTGGTTAATATTAATTCATTGATGCCTTTTTCAATATTTTTATCATATATAATGCAAAAATTAGATATTTATGATTAATTGTGTAAGTCATTCATAAAATGTATATGAGATACGTGGAATAAAAAAGTGTGGTATTGATTGGTCTAATCCACACAATTTGTCCCTAGTTTAAAACAACTTAGAACTATGGTGTAGTGTGGATTGATCCCTATCATGCCAGGGTGTGGTGCGGACCAATTCACACCCACTCATCCACGCTACAAATACCCCCTGAATTGTCGTGTTTTAAAGTTGGGGACGAAAGTGGTATTAGCCACAATTACAGGCTGCTAATGGGGAATTTATCCAAAAATAAATATATAGATAAATTATTACTTAATTACCCTTTGAAAATGCTAGAGCAAGAACACGTGCACGTGTGCAAGCAAGTCCCGTGCGTGTGCTCCAAAATCCAAATCCTGATACTYGGTCTCGGTCCAAGGATGTCTGCAGAAGTAGAAGCAGCGAGGAGAAGCATTTGTTAGCGAAGAAGAAAAGAAAGCCAGCCATGCTTACTTCACAGATGACCTTGGTTGGGGATCTTTCTTCTTATGCTTCTTCTTCTCCTTTCCGGGCGTCAACCCTAGTCTCTGCACCAAAATCTCCTTCGCCCTTTATGTCAACCTTCCCTCTCAATTTCTTCGATGAATATTGTGGCCGCAGGTTCAGTAGAAGAAGAACTAAAGAACAAAAGCCCTTATTAGCTTCAATGGAGTTTCGATCTTCTCAACCGATGGTTATCCTATGCAGCGGTAGCAACGCCTTTTCCTCCAATTACTTGACAGAAATGGGTTAGTAACATTATACAGTTTCTGTATGCTATGAATCCAACAATATCTCTCCAATAAAAACCAGAAAAATACCCAAACTCGTATTTATTTGTTTCGGCCTTCCTGTTTAGGGTTATATTTCCCCTTCTTTCAAGAAATTGGACTTGAAGAGAGAGAAGCCGAAGTTCTCTTCCACAAAAATCCACTTCTGAGGTCTGCATCTTTGGAATTCCTTCGCACCCGACTTCTTTCCCTGCGTTCCGTTGGCATTGATGGCTTTTCTCTCTGTCGCTTGATTACCAAACGTCCTGATGTACTAACGGCGGAAGAAATTGGTCCGCTGCTCTGCTTTGTTCGTGATGAGTTGGAAGGTCAGATAGAACCCTTAAAGCTCGAACGCCTTTTAACTGTTACAGATCCCCAATTCTTCGTAGGTTTTTCCGGGAAGGTTACTTTATTGCTTGATCATGGAATTCCCCGCCAAGAGCTAGCTAATGTTCTCAACAATGTCAATCTCACCAAGGTGTTCTGCTATAAACCAGCCAAAGAGCTCGAAAGAACTCTCCTTTTCCTGGACCGGTTCGGTGGTGTCGATTTGATCATTCGACGGCCTGGGCTTCTTAATTTGGACTTGCAAAGCCAGCTTGTTCCACGAATCAGGTTTCTTACAGAGCTCAGTGGGGAAGATGAAAATGCCACAGCAACCGTGTTGCGTAAGCTACCTGCAATTTTAACCTACAGTGTAGAGCATCTACAAGGCCATGCCGAGTTCTTGAGATCCTTCGTTGGTTTAACCGACCACGAAATCTTCAGAATCGTTCTTGTCTATCCAAATATCTTCAGTGTCAGCAAGGAGAGGAAATTGCGTCCGAGAATCGAGTTCCTTAAACAATGCGGGTTGAGTTCTAACGATATCTTCAAGTTCCTGATCAAGGCGCCACTGTTTCTGAGTCTATCGTTTGAAGAAAATCTCTCTAAGAAATTGGGGTTTCTGGTGAAGATTGGATACGAGAATGGAACCAAGGAGTTGGCACTGGCGATGGGGGCGGTAACCAGAACCAGTTCTGAGAACATGCAGAAGGTGATCGGTGTCCTCCTGAGCTATGGCCTCACTTGTGATGACATACTTGCCATGAGCAAGAAGCATCCCCAGATACTGCAATACAACCACGACTCTCTGGAGAAGAAATTGGATTACTTGATCGAGGAGATGGGTCGAGAAATTGGAGAGCTGTTGGCTTTTCCTGCCTTTCTCGGTTACAAGCTCGAAGACAGAATCAAGCATAGATATGAAGTAAAGAAGAAGACAATAGGTGAGGGAATGTCGCTTAACAAGCTCTTGAGTGTTTCAACTGTGAGATTCTTCAAGAAGAAGACGACTTCAATGCCCATGAAAAATACTGTTGATGGAGATGATTAGGAAGATTCCCTATGCTTTCGTTTTTTGATGACTATTGCTTCCGTCTTACAGAAGAAATAGTTGATATTTCAGGATTTTCATTTAGAGGTCTGGATCCAATTTGTCTATTTATTTCTTATATCGCAAGTCCATATTTTGATTAATAGAAAAGGAAAATAACTAAAGTAAGGCAACTATGATCTGGCCTACCATTAACCTCGAGGTATACATCCACTACAAGCTGCTTACAGGGTTCCACCTATTAGTTATAATTTTAAGATTGACATCTGAAGTGACATAAGGAAATCTAAAATGGCTAACTAAACCGCATTATCAAATATGTTTGTTTCATGTTGGTATTTAATCATCGGATAGTAAAGCTTGTGGTAGATGCAGCATGCAGGGTAAGTTGATCTAACCTTCCATTTAAAGTTCCATATATTTAATTTAGACCAACTCTATTTATACCATATTTACTGTGTTTCCAACAGCTCGTGGTAAGCAAAGTGATTGTGATTGGAAAATTCCTAGGTGCTCATTGCATGGATAATAGACTTAACCTCTTAAGTTGCTCTTGAATTTTAAAATCATCCAATTACCCACACTTGGGTTCAGATTAATGGGTTCAAGAGGTTCTCATTGACATCTTGAATAAGAAGTCCTGTACTCCTTAAGTGTTTCTGTTATCTTTTTCAAGAGCTCAAGGGCCATACTACCCAAACTCATATTCAGGTTGTCTGTAAGTAGCAAAAAAAGTAGTCTTTTGCTTTGTGTAGGAAATAAATTACTGGTACTAAGGAGTTGATGGGACAACCTCCTCTGAAAGGGTAGGGGGTTCTTTGAAGCTCTGGAGTAAAAAGTTATTTTAATCAATAAAAGGAGCTCCCAGGTTTATATTTTTCTGATTCAAGTCTGAATTAAATTATGTTGGGTTTGAATTGGGAATCCAACCCAACCTAGTTTTCTTCATTGCCTTATCCCCCTCCCCCTTTCTGCTCCCTGCAAGTGGTTTGAATTGGCAATTCTCACATTGTTAAGTTTAGTCTTTGAACAATAATCTTTATAATTATTTAAAGATTACTTAGAGAAGGAAGCTGCTAATTATAATTATTTAAAGATTACTTGGTTGGCTACATGAATCCTGTTTCACCATTCTGTTCTATTCAGTGCCATAACCATCATTAAACTATGGGCACTTATATCATTTTTTAGTACTTCCACCCAAGTTCTTTTTAGTCTGCCCCTAGCTCTGAAGGGATGAGAGATCTATCGTATGGATGTCCAAATCTTGCGGAATAAATGGGCGAATTTCAAAAATTTTTCTCTCCCTTTCAACTGGGAATCGCATTCCCTATTTAGAAAATCATATTTTCAAGGATCAATCTTGAACTGAACCAGATCTGAACCAAAAGTAGTAGGAGAAGATCATACCTGATACGGAGAAGTAATATCTCCCAATGAAGGTGTTCACGCCCAAGGAAGGATCCAAAGATTGCTCCTACTGAATATAGCGCAGTGCAGGATGGAGCAGAATCAGCAGCATTCTTCTCTAAGAATTCTGTCATTCGCAAGAAACAACAGGATGGCACGTGAGCATAGCTTCCTATCTATTCTTTCTCAAAGAATTGATGTCAAGATCGAATCTTGACTTCTCCCACAACTGGAGATCGAACTGGCAAACTGGGCGGCAAGAACAAGGAGGCGGCAAGAAAGAATTCTGCAGGGTTGCTTAATTCTTTCTTCTGTGTTTTTCAGCACTCAAGAGAATGTGAGTATGTATTCTAAAAGCTGCCGCCCCTTCCTTATTTGTTTTAACCCCAAAGGATCAGCTCCTAATCCAATTAGGAGTTGCTGATCCAAATCTTATTTGGATCAAAACATCTCTTTAGGTGATAAGGATTAACCCTTATCTTATCTGCAGATTAGATTAGCTTTCTCCTAATCTCATTAGGAGGTTTCTAGATCTGCAGATTAGATTAGCAACTCCTA
>NW_010729122.1:14695-43728 GCF_000365185.1 Nelumbo nucifera | reverse complement strand
GTTGAACCAACCACTACTTCCACCTCGGCACCCTGCTCCGAGGCCGGTTAAGGCCTCCCCACAGGATGGACGCCCCCACTAGGGAAAGGCCTAACAGCCAGGCCTCGTCCCCAGGCCGAAGAGAGAGAAAAATCATCCCTGCCTCGCAGCTTGTAGATGGGTCAGGAACCTCGCCCGCAAGATCGGCACCTCGGCGCTCCAAGCCCGAGTTCCCACTCATGGAAAACCGATTCGGCGCTCTGGCAACAAACTACTAGCATTCCGGGCCCATCGAGCTCGGCAACACGAAAGCCAGCAGCGCCAGTACCATGCCCACTCAACAACGAAGGCGTCGACGAAGTCGCCGAACTGCCACCCGTGTCTTGTTAGAGCTCAGAGACAAGGAAGAGACGAGCTCGGACGAGGTAGGAGCTGCCCCGATTCTCTCAGTTCCTTCCCCCCCTCGCATCAGAACTCCTAGCGGTCCCCTTGCCTAGAGATTTCAAGCTCCCACCTTTGGATAAGTATGATGGGTCCTTCGACTCCAACGACTACGTTGACGCTTTCCAGTCCCAAATGCACCTCGCCAAGGCCAGTGAATCGTGCATGTGTGTGGCCTTCACCACCACCTTCAGGGGGGTAGCCCGCACTTGGTATAGGAACCTGGCCCTCGGGTCGATAAAGTGTTGGGCCTAGTTCGTGCAGGTCTTCACGGCACACTTTGTCACCAGCAAATGGTGCCCCAGAACAGAGGAAAGCATCTTTGGAGTAGTCTAGAGGGAAGGAGAATCCATCCGGGGCTACATCAAGCGATTCAATGAAGCATGCTTACAGATACCGCGGTTAGACCCCGCGGTGCAGCTCGCGGCGGTCAAGAGAGGAGTAACGCACAAAGAGTTCAAATGGCACATGGTAGCTAACCAACCCGCAACCGTGGCCAAATTCCTCAAGCTCGTGGACAAGTTCATGAGGATAGAGGAAGAAATCAACCAACGAACCGAAAGCGGGAATGAGAAAAGAAAGAGGGAAGGCGAGCCCTCCAACCCAGTCGACAGAAAAAACCCGGCCCGAGAGCCGAAGCCGAACCAGTCGTTTCGATCTCCCCTAGCAGTTCGGACAGATTACACGCCGTTAAACACGAGGCGGACCGAGATCTTAATGATGATCAAGGACGCCCCATACGTAAAGTGGCCACCTCGCCTAAAGGGAAATCCGAACGAGAGAAATAAGAATTTGTATTGTAGTTTCCATAGAGACCACGGTCATAGTACCGAGCAGTGTAATAATCTCCGGGACGAGATAGAGGGACTCATCCGTCGCGGATACTTAAGAAATTTTGTACAGCATAACAATAATAACAATAAGGCAGGTCGGCAAGGGGAGCACGAAAAGGATGCCCCCGAATCTAGCAGCAGACCWGCCGAACCGTTGCAGCAACAGCCTCCGGAAGAAAGGCCAGTTCGGGGAACCATCCATATAATTGTGGGAGGTTCAGTGGTAGCAGGGTGTACCTCGGCAGCAGTCCGGACTTCAGTTCGCGAAGCAACCCTCGAGGAACGGAACCCCTCAAAAAGACCGACTGAATTGCGCATCATCAATTGGCACCGGCATCATCAGCAATGTTTTTCCAACTCTTGTGCAGAGCTCTTGTACAAAATCAAACACAGAAGCTGAGAGTCCCTTCATACCAAATATGCAGGATCCTTCGAAACGAAATTGCAGGAGTGCATCTCCTGTCAATAACATTGAAATACAGAAGCATGAAGAGTGCCATAAGTTGGATCAGAATTTGCTTATGCATGATGGTGAAGCAAAAGGTATGACACATTTTGCCACATCTTTTTCTCAATTTACTCGGTTCTGTATGATAAATTGGATCAGGGGTGGCACCTCTAATCATTATTATCATCGTTATCATCATCTAAGGGTGGCACCTTGAATGAAGCTAAATTAAATGCCTTAATTCCAGGAGAACACCAAGGTTATGCAA
The DNA here is from genome assembly GCF_000365185.1 of Nelumbo nucifera. Next base: position 41,759 of record NW_010729122.1, on the reverse strand, counting down.
AAGGGATTGTCATTATGAGTATGTGACACCAGAAAATCACAAAAATGATGTTAATATCACTAGGGAGATTCAGAGTGACTTCTATGAACATGCACCTCCAAGAGAAACACTGACTTGATTGGAGTATTTGATAATTGCCAAAATTACACTTAAAAGACTGGTTAAGAAGTTTTATCCAACAATGCGAAAATTCACTTTGGTTCAAATGATCAGTTTGGTCCTTCACCACTTTTGGAGATTTCCTTGAGAAGGTCCCACCCATCCTATTAGCCTTGAGAAACATGGATTTGTTGACTCAAGGCACACATTGAACCATTCGAAAGCCTCAGCCTTTTCATGGTGAGTTTATATTTCATGTGCTCCATTTATTTTGTTGCAGAACACTACTTTTTGAGCTTAGTGATGAAAACTGGTTTTGTGTGTTGCGACTTTCTAGCATCTCTTCCGTAGCCCTTTAGCAACAACAAATTCTAATGCATTAATCTGACAAACTTATTTCCCCAGGAATCCAGATGGGCAAGTTTATTCTTTCTAGTTTCTACTAGCTCCATTATCTGCAATTTTGCATAGACTTGTTGAATTTAGTTTCCCTGAATTTCTTCTTTAACTTTTTTTAAAGGAGTACGTATATAACAATGGGGAAATGCAAATGAGTTACAATCATGAAGTTTGTCTTACATTTCTAAGTACTTACACTCTGATTTAGTGATTTATATATTTATGTTGTTAATCTAATCATGGACATGATCTGTGGACTGTGCTCCCCTTTTTAGGCTAAATTTAATCATGTTAACTGGTAATGTTGGAAATGCTTGAGACATTAAAAAAAGATAGACCAAAAAGTATGGGCAAGCCTGACATCTATAGAAGGTGCATAGACGGCTTCTAATATAAACCTTTTTGAGGTGACTTAACCTTTTTTGAGGAAAATCTAATTATTCCTTTCTAAGGCTATTTACTTTTTTATTTAAAGTTACCTTTCCACAAAAAAAAAAAATTATCGGTTTAGCATTCCTGCTTGCAGGTATAATAGCAGGCCAATGCAGCTCTGTCTCCCTGAGTTGGCCAGTTTTGACACCAAAGAAAGAGAACATTCAATCAAACCCCTCAAATATCTGACAAGTCAAGTTAAGGCAAATGCTTCTGATGCTCCTCAAAGAAATAGTGCCACTTTAAATAATAATCAGGAATGTGTGACCTTGGTTGAAGTCCAGTCTGGTCAATTTGAAGTAGTATTTCCATACCAACAATTTAGGATTGTTCCTGTTCCTCCTTCAGTGAGGGGCATAAGGTTTGATGGTGATTATTCTAACTATTGTGCTGATTTTCCACCCATGTTTTATACAGAACTAAGTCAGGTACCAATATGTGTTCCAAATTCAATCAGCCATCAAGATGTCACCTTGCCCATGGACTCATCTCAGCATTCAGATCCTGAAATTCACAATTCTGAACAAGTTTACCACACACAAGATCAAAATGACAATTGTGCCATGAAGGAAGTACTAACCAAACCATTATAATTGATTAGACGGTAGATTTTTTTTTTTTTTGGTACCTCTTCTTGTACAGTTGTGTGAGTTGTGTATTCTGTCTCTTACGATGGGCTTAACTACACAGGTTCGGTATCAGAGCAGGAAGAAACTTGCAGAGCAGCGCCCCCGAGTAAAAGGACAATTTGTTCGTCAAGTCAGTCTGAAGAGTCTTTTCACCCGTCAGTCATGGGTTTTCGCCCAACTCAAAGATGAGATGGACCAACTGCAATGACAGCCTCGAATATTGTAGTTCAGATTACATGCACTTCTTATTTTGTTAAAGCCTGCAGTTGCACTAGCAGGGAGACAACTGATAAGCCGGGGGGGAACCCAACGATTCTTGTGGACATAATAGTGTGTGGTAAACTTCTGCATCATTAGGTATTTGCAATGCCAAACTGAATCAATCAGCCTTTTAAGCTGAGTACGTGCACTTAATTTCAATGACAGACTCCGGTGATATCTTTTAGTGTTGAAAAATTAGGAGGTTATGGGCCTAACAATAATTTGCCATAAAGATGACCACTTCCTGAACAAATACAGTACTCAGCATTCATGCAATCTGAATTCTGAACCATTCCATCCCATTTGTTTGTTAGGATAGATAGGATGGTAGCATGTGCGTTAGTGCGTAGACTAGGCTCGACCCAAACCAAACGGCTTTTGCACCGCGCCGTGGCACATGAAAAGAACAAATGCTCTCTTAGCTTGTCTCAGTGGGCAGACTCGCAATAATCCGGTCAATTTCCTGGACATGCATGCTGTGTCCAGCATCTCACTTATAAGTTATAATTACACTACAAATCAGAGAACAGCAGGCATCTCCAAATGGATTGTAACAATCTGGTCGGATAGTTAATAATAATACTTTGGGCCTAGTGCCACTTTGGTCCCAGGACTTTAAAATGCAAAAATTCAGTACTCAAACTTTTAAAATGTGTCAACCCATTACCTGTTATTAACCAACCGTTAAGTGGCATTTGAAAAGGCACAAATGTGTTTCGAATGCCATCTAATTTTCTTTATCAATCATCCAAACATTGGTAAGAAATGAACAGTCCAAAATCCTTGACAACTGGTTAACGGACTAGTTAATGGTAGGTACTGGGTTGGTATGTTTTGAAAGTTCGGATACTGAATTATCGCATTTTAAAGTTTGGGACCAAAGTGTCACTAGGCTCAAAAGCACAGGGTGCTAATTGAGAATTTTCCCTAATTTCAAACCGACTTGTTTTTTTTAGCAACTGCTGTATCAACAGCCACTTGACTAAATAAACAAACTACCACTTAGAAAACAAAAACCAACTTGGTGGGATGCCTCTTAAGCCTTGACTACAAGATGCATCTATTACCAGAAAAACCATTTTAACCAAGGTCCAAAATATCAATATGTATCAGCCCCTGTATTGGCTGATACGTATTGTATCGGGAGATTCCTGATACATCCCTACAGAGAATGTATCGAGGTTTTGACCGGTTCAGGGGGTGGATAGACCTTAAACTGATACCTCTGAATCAAATTTGAAAAAATAAAAAACTAAAACTACCGAAACGCTACTTTAAACCTTAATTTTAACATGTCAGTCTAACTGGACATCAGAAACATCAGAAAGTTGTCATTCACAGAGATGTTTCAAATGTGCATTGTTGTAGTGGCATTGGGCAAATCTCGACTCTTTTTTTCAGCGACCTCCAAAATAGTTCTTTTTCTAAAGAACCCAACCATACCCGAGATGCACCTCGAATGCCCGTTTGGGAATTGGGATGGCTTTAAGACAGCGGCTTCTGATGGCCCTACACAGAAAAACACGTGTATTTCTTGAACGGTCATCGCCAACACAGAACATTTTAGAGCTGATGATATACAATATCTAAACATTCCTTAAACGGTCAAATCAAGAATTGTATTTCATCCGGGCCTGCCCATGCCCACATCTACCCACATATCATCCAACCACACATAAACATCTCATCGTCCTACAGTTTTATGCATGAAAAATGTTCCCAGTGCATAAGATATATATATTACAATCAGTTCAGGAGAATCAGTTTAAGTACCAGTCAAACCCCGATATACCCACTGTAGGGACATATCAGAAGAGTCCTCGATACAGGTCACTACGTATCAATATTTGCACCTTATGTATTGTGGGTAGACGTGGACAGGAGATGCAGTCTATTTTCACATTCCACTTGATTGGTCATATCTCTTTTCCACAGTATAGATTTTCCCATATAGGATTCATAAAACAGCAGCTATTAAATTAGTCATGTAACCACTAAAGTGCTCTTCTACAACTTCGTTATTGGATGCTACAAAGTTATAAACTTTGTATCGGGTTCTCTGTTCTTTCAGTTGTCTTACAACTGGATGTTCACGTTCTATAAACCATAATTAGAGAAAAAAAGGGCGGGATACAGCTTAAGTTCATAACTATTGGAATGTATACGACTTGTAAAGTGTTTTTGGAGGCATTATTTTTTCACCTTTTTCTTTCATTTTTCTGGCAAGTTATTTTCCCTTTTTTAAAAGGCAATACGGTTATTCTATGTTACCCCTAAAATGATATCCCATTCCAAACAACAAAGATATATGAGCTGAACCCACCGAGTTCATTTAAGATGTTTTTACGAGAAAACATTCCTTATACATTTATAATTCTCCTTTAGTACCAAATAAAAAACCCTGACAAAAAACCCAACAAGTATGAGCTGCATTAGAAGGGTTGGATTCAACCCAACTCCTCAACCCCACCCATTAAAGTCTGGAAAGCCGACTTTGACGCCTAAAAAAAGCAACCACCTTCATAAACACAAGTATTTTCCAGAAATGGTTTGATACATCTTGCCTGATTCCAAGGACATTGAAGTTGAGCCAAAAAGTGACTGAAATTTCAACTTCAAGGAAATAAATGGGGTTAGATCAAAAACCTATTCTCATGAGAATGTTGCTTCAAATATAGGACACTCCACCAAACACTAAATATAGGCAACATCAAAGTAAGAGGGTTCAAGTGAGGGAAAGCAGAATTAATACAACCATAAACAACAATGCCTATAGCATCAAGAATGCTGGAAGGGAGAACTCAATTGAATTTGCATTTTTTTGGGTGCAAATTGAATCTGCATATTCTATAAGAACTGAGGCTTGAATACTACTAAAACACCCACCCAACACCATAGACACCCTGCAACAGACTCATTAACAAAAAAGCAAAACAAAAATAATTCCATTCAACTTGTACAATCAAATCCTCCAACTCCACTCTCTTCCCAACTAGAATATTTTACCATACCCCTGCCTATTTTTGCCACTATCCACCTAGAGTATGGCTCCCTCCCTTCCTCGGTCTCTAAACCAAATCATGTGTGAAAAAGAAACAGATAAAGAGTGAAGGATTACTTCTAGGAATCCATAAAACAGAAACAAGTACAATCAGTGATGGAAAGGATACAGGTAGGAAGACTTTATTTATTTTCTTGCATCTTATCAACATTATCTAGAATCTACCCCCTCACCCAAACGTGTGCGGAACCAAATGCCTGACATAAATAGAAAAAAACAAAGATAGACCAAACCTGGGACTCCCATCCTGAGCAACAATGATGAAAGTAAACTTACCACCGTTAAACTCAATACTAGAAACCCAGATTACCCAAAAAGAAATGAACAAATCAACACAGCATTTTATCAGCCCACATTACCCATGTAGAATGACATGGATTTTTTTTTTTTACAATACAGCACCAAAAGACATCTTGTCAATTATTCTTTATGATCTTTCTTTTACTCAGAAATGGAAAAAGAGAGTAAGCGATCTAATCTCGGTGAGTGGTATGAACTTACACAGCAGAAGAGAATCTAAACTAAGCAACCATGAGCTCCCTTCTCTTATTGCACCAAAAGAAAATAGTGTGATACCGTTCAGTAGAGGATATGTTTCAAACTTTCAGTCAGTTCTTTTATGAACAAGGAAGCTTAAAAACATTTTTTTAATGTAAATAAAAGTATAATTTTTTAACAGAACTCTGTTCATGGGTGGTGGTGAAGCACGACGGGGAGCCAAGGGATTATCGCTGGGAGCATTTGGGTCAATACAATAGAAACACCTATTTTTTGGTAGAAATACAAGCACCTAATATCGAAGCCTCCACAAACATGATAATACAAGAACTCTTAACAAAATTAAAAACACGACCAGCCATCTTCTAAATTCAAAATACAATATTTTTGCAATAATTATTCTCATTTCTTTGCCAGCAATAGCATACAAATTGTCTTAGAAAATGGTACCATATTATCCCTATAAAACATCATAATCCAAGCCAAACCCCAACCATATGAGGTCTGCTACATGAATCCAGGTTGGCCACTCCATACTGTTTAATAATGTCATTTCCATTGTTAGATTATGATATAAACTTTTATAAATAAGATTACAAATGGTTGCAACTTTATCAAACCCCATATCCCGAATTTTCATAAATGCATGAGAAAGCAATTGATGGATAGAAAAACTCTATCCGTGCTTCCGTTAAAGAATATTAGGTTATTAGATATGCAGAGTCCACAAGCTTTTCAGGCTACAAGCTATTAGGCCTTTCCATCTGGGGGTGTGAGAGAGAGATCAATTAAAATCATACTACCACAATGCAAACATATGCACTAGTTTCAATTTTCGGAAGAGCAACCCTAGGTGTTACGTTTAGGTGACAACTGAGATTACTCACTAAAGCATACAGGACAGACGTTGGGAGGGCAATGTGAATGAGAATACACATGGACAGGGCCAAAAAAGCCATGTGTCATCCAAGGCAAGGCATACAGGGAACACAATAAAAACAAAGCCCTTATACAAGGACTTCCCAACAACTTAATCAATTTCAATAATTTTCTTAGATACCAAATCCGAATTTTGAGTTTATAAACCACTTATAATCAGAACAATCCCAACACAAAATTTAGCAAATCTGATTGGGGAGTTTTGGTCTTGTTAACATACACTAAGAGCAACCAAAATTCCTATAAAAGAACCAACAAGTTTACCAAAATATCTACCCTGAGAGAGATACTAATTTTGCAAAAGACTATATCATACTGAAAGGAGCTTCTAATCGAACAAGCTGAATCCCATGTCGTCATCACTCTCTTCCTTGGGTTCTTCCTGAAATATCAAGAAAACAAGAACAAAATGAGAATGTAATGACTAAAGAACTACAATTCAAAGTTCAAACAGCCCAAGAAATACTTAAAACAAGTGAGTTTTACCTTCTTTTCCTCGGCAGCAGGAGCAGCATCAGCTGCTGCACCACCACCTCCGGCCGGGGCAGAAACAGCAACCGGGGCACCACCTCCACCAGAGCCAGCGTTCATGATGAGATCTTCAATATTTCTCTTCTCCGCAAGCTTAGAAAATAAACTTGGCCAGTAAGATTCGACCGACACATTCGCGGATTTCACTAAGGTAGCAATCTTCTCGGGCTGTTTAGAACTAGTTAAGGAGAGAAGCCTAATTCTTATCAAGAATCAAAAGATTATCTCCCAAGTGAACCAAAACCAATGAACCCCTATATATACCACAAGCTCCATCAACAAATAATTCAAGAAAATAGATCAATACTAGAACAAGCGGGTAAATATGTATACGAAACATAGGAAGATCCGGGCAAAAAACTAAAACGACGGGATCAGAAAAGGATACAGTGACGGGAATCCCCTCGTCGTGGAGGACCAATAAAGCAAGACTGCAAGCTTGCTCTCCCACAGACATTGTAGCAAAATCTGTAAATCGAGAAAGTAAAGAAAGGAAGAAAAATCACGACTTCAAACAACGATAATAACAGAAATGCGTAGCCGTAGCATACTACAGGAGGATCGAAAACAGAAGCAAGAAAGCATACCACTAACAGCTGCAGATGAAACAACAAGGTTGTGCGTTTATCCGCGGCAGCCAATCTAGGATTTTTGGGGTTGAAGGAAATATGTTGCAGGGGTGTGAAAATGCTTATAAACCTATTGAGCTCTAGGGTTTTGATCTACGGCTCAAAATGTGGATGGCAATGCGAGTAGGTAATCTAATTTTGGGCCTGGGCCAGCGGTACAAGCCTTACGAATAAAGCCTCTGAATTAACCCTTAGGCCTTAGCCCACACATCCTCACGATTATAGTATCGGTGTTAACCAATAATTTTGATATAGATACGTTTTGTAAATTGACACAAATTTGGAAATGATTGAATGTATATTAAAAAAATATATAAAATTTTATAAATATATAAATAATATTAAATTTAAGATTAAATTGTCACAAATAATGTATAAATGTATATGAAGTGTATATTTTAATGGTGTATATAAAAAAATATATTACAATTAATATAGTGAAATGTATAAATATCATACAATTTTATTAATAACACATCAATCAAAAGTCAAAGACACAAAACATATGTACCTATTATATTTTAACCATATATCAATTATTTTCTATTTACTATTTTTTTTTATTTTTTATATTAACAAAAAGTCAACCAAATATTAAATTCTCAAATGTAAATTAAAATATCAATTAATGACTTATAAAAATATATAATTTCAACTACAAAATATATCAAAATCTATTAAAATTCTAAGATACATATTATATGCAAATTCATGCTTTTTTATTATTAAAATAATTATTTTATTATTAATATTTTTGTTTTTTATAATTTTTCTGAAATTAAAATCGTTTTTTGATATAAATGTAGATTAGTATATTTGATATATTCAACTTAATATTATATTCTCAAATATTTTGTTAATAATAAATATATTTTTATTTAGTGTAAATTAAAATATTAATTAATAATTTAATATATATATATATATATATATATATATTTGAAGATACATATTGTGTGCAAATTTATAAATTTTAAGTACTAAAATAATTATTCTATTATTAATATTTTATTTGTATAAATTTCTTGAGATTAAAACCATCTTTTTTTATTTTAACGTGAATTTGATAGATTATTTATTACATTAGTTTATAAAATACTAATTTTGAATATTATTTTTTGTAATTTTTTTAGCTGGAATTATTAAACATTAATTATTTGGATTGCATGTAAATGCTAAAGTTAATAAAAAGTATTTTATTTCACTTATTATCATAAGAAGCAAGATAATTTGGTGGTTTAAGGGTGTATTCAGGATTTAGGTGCATTGGGCACTAGACAACTTAGATTAATCACTCTATCCTCAGCTTTATGGTAGAAGGGCACGACATACCATTGTGTATTGGTCTATATCGATGATTATCGGTACATATAATATGATACAAACTAATACACACTCGTATTGGCTTGACACAAACAGCTGGCAAGATACGCCTCCAATAGTAACATATCTCCTGATGGTTATGGTCCATATTGATACAATACAAGCAATATCAATTGTGTCCTATTGATATTTTCAAACCTTGGTCATCATAATTTGGTCTTAAACACACTTAAATAGGGCAAGAAATGGACAAGATTTGGACCAGGTCCAATCAAAGAAATCCACATCCAAACGACTCAGATGTAGGGGTGTTCACAGGTTGGTTTGGTGCCATTTGTATAAGATCGCAGACCAAATCAATAAATTACGGTTTGAGATATTTCCAAACTGAATCAAACCGTTTTATTATGGTTTGTGTGGTTTCTAATACGGTTTGGGGACTTTGGACCATTCTATGATTTTATTGGGCTTAACCCAATTAGAAAGCCCAAATAGCTCCATAAAAATTAAAACTTAAAACTTTTATTTTATTATAAAATAAAGAATTTATTATATATTTATAATTTTATGCATTCAATTTAGATATATTACATTATATTATATATAATACTTATACATCATATATATTCATATTATATTTATACATTTACGTTATATATATGTATGTATTTATGTAGTATAAAATTTTGGTTTACGATTTGGTTTGGCTTATAAAATCCAATGTACCAAACTAAAATCGTAAACTGCAATTTACAAAATTATTAAACCAAACCAAACTGCAAATTTAGTTTGGTCTGGTTCGATTTTACAGTTTTGACCATATAATGAACACCCCTACTCGGATGTGGTACTATGATTTATACCTATCCAATTCATATGCGGTTCAAATTCCAATTATATATGGTAGGATCCATACCTTGTAAAAAATTTCAATTGATTCCTAATGTTATATTTGGGTCAAAATTAATTTTTGAATGTGGGTATTTGTGAGTATCCAAAACAGATGTGTTTGTCTCTAGTCAATGATTATTAATTTTTAAGATGTTTCTGATATGTTAGTGTCATGTAGGTATTTTTCTCTCTCCCTTACTTTTTTTTTTGTTGAGTGTAGGAATCACAATTTTCCTCGTAAAACTAGGACTTTGCCCTACTCCACCCCGAATGAAGTAAGTTTTCCCCGATTTTATACAAGGATAATGAAAATATTCCCATAATTTCATTTCTAAAGTATCCCCAAATTGTCATAATCCAATTCTTAAAGTACCCCTAAATTTGCATAATCCTATTTCTAAAATAACCATAGATTATATTATTTTTAGGTACTTGTCTTAGGTGGGAAAAATTCGGGGATGGGTGCCCTACCCCAAACCCGCCTCGCCACAATGGATGGGATAGAGAGCATCTTGACTATGTGGCGGGGATGGGGGAGGAGGTGCCTTGCCCTAAACCCGCCCCATTGCCATTCCTAGTTGAGTGTTTTCAAACCATTTTCAAGCAATATTGAATGTGTCAAATTCTGTGAGAACCACTTTTAGGAAAAATGTCATTTTGCACATGTTTTCTACTTTCTACCTATATAGTGCCTAATGGTGCTTAGTCGGCACCAAATAACAATTTAAAATATGCATAGAACTTGGAGTCACTTTTACTAAATGTCAAGACATGGCTGTTTAGGAAAAAATGAAAATAATACCAAATAACACCTAAGAAGCAATAAACCAACAAAAACCCAATTTTGAACACTAACAAAAACCAAATCAAACACATAGAAGAACTTACAACAGCTCTCACATATATAACATTCATTAAACTTTTATTAATAAAAGCATGAAAATAATTAAAAATTATAATGAACTAGTGTGAGGGAACAAACTATGTACGTGTGTAAGTAAAAAGCAAATATATAAGTTAACATTATATATTCAAACTAGCGGGGACCCGTGCAATGCATGGGATTTATTAAGTGAAAGCTAAATAATATAAATGGTCATTTACTAAAATGTCCCTTATAGTTTCATGGATTTATTAAAATATACCCTATAGTTAGCATTTTAATAAAACACCACTTGTAATTTGCAATGAATTTAATCAATATTCCATTAGATGACAATGGAAAATGATAGTGTTGACCATAATGTTCATTTAAATAAATTTAATCAAAGGAAAATAAAAATAAAAATAACATTTTTGCACTTAATAAGACACGGGCAACCACTCTATTGGTTATATTTGGTCAATTTTGTTTTCTGTAAAAAAAATATGTTAAGGGTATTTTTGGAATAAAAAAATCATGGGCCTAATGGCAAAACAAACACTCCTTAATGAAAGGTTGATTAAGTAAATAAGCTGTAAAATATATGGGATGTTTTAGTAAAATGAAAACTATTAAGTAGGTTTAAGTAAATATGTAAAACTATAAGATGTGTTCTAGTAAATGACCATAATAGAAACACATAAGATTATACAATTGTTTTATATTTTCAACTTTAAAAAAAAATAATAATTATTCATATTTTCTATACTACTTTTAATAAATTTTTTATAATACAAAAATAACAAAAATTAATTTCAGTTAGGTTTATTCATCAAAGTAATGAAATTGACCAACTCGATCAACTTGACCCGAGTTGGTCAGTTTTTTGGTATTTTACGTTGGCTTTGGTTCAAAATTTTCCCAATTGAACTACCTAACCATGGATATATATATTAATATTTTATATTTTAAATATAATTCTTAATATGGAAAAGTGGAAAATTTCCCATATTTCCTAGTCTCAGATATTTTATATTATAAATTTAATTTTTTAATAATTGTACTGCAATTTTTAAAATTAAATTTAATTTTTAAGTTTAAATCTTTTGAATGACTAATCAAACCAAAAAATTAACCAAAAAATTTGCAAAAGGTTAGTCGGTTTCAGCTGACCAACTCGCCAACCTGACCAGGTCATTGGGTTGGCTAAATAGCCTACGACCGAACCGAACCGAACCAACTCATTGGGTTGGCTAAATTAATAATTTCATCTCTAATAAATAACAATAGTTTAATCTCTAATAATTATTGAAAATTTATAGCCAAAATACACAATTATTAGAAATACATTGATAATGAAAACTACAAAATTACAAAAATACAAAAAGTACTAAAAATATATTAACTTAGTCCACTATTGGAAAATTCATCTATAGAGGCGGTCATAACCGCCTCTAAAAGAATAAAAAAATGCCTCTAGGAGGCGGCCAGGTAAGTGCCTCTAAAAGCCCTGTCGTTAAATGTTTCAGAGGCGCTTGGTTGAGCATTAGAGGCGGGTTTAAATTAGACTTTTAGAGGCACATATGATTGCCTCTATTGCATTGACACTAAAAGTCCTGTATAGAGGCAATTTAGAGGCACATTTGAATGCCTCTAAAGGATTTTGTGGCAATTTTATGTGCCTCTAAAAGAAATCTAAGAAAAGAAAATTCTGTATTTAAAGACACTTTTGGCCGCCTCTAAAAAGGATCCAATTTTTTWAAAAAAAATGTGCAATATATTGTGAATGTTGTTACATATAAATTCCAATTGATACATATGTATAAAAATATATTCAATAAAAACATAAAACCTGTATGAAAATATATATAAAATGCAAAAAGATAAACCTTATCCATAAAATTCCAATCAACTTCCATCATCATTTTAAGAACAAAAAAAAAAAGACAATATTCAGCCCTCATTATATTCATTATTCCTTTTGAGTACATGTCTTCATTTTTTACAACCTACAAATCATATATAGAGTAGTCCAAAAGAAAATCCTTTTAACATCTCAAAAAGAAAAAATCTCTTTGTAGTCTTCATCCAATCCTTTCTTCCTCTACAACCTGCAAAGAAAAGCAACAAAAAGAAAAAAAAAAACAAAGTAAATAGGTGTAACCTTTGTAAATTAATAGCCATTGACTACCTAATCACATATAGCAATAAAAATGAAATAAAAATAATTATACGTAAATTTGTAATATTTACCGAAAACAAAGGCCAAGCAATAGTAGCTCCAATAGATGTTCCAATTGACTTATGATGTCCATGGGGTCTTAGTAAAGGCTCCTTACGAATTATCGGTACCTCAACATATACCTCCCAAAAATCTTGACCCAATTCAGTATCTCCTACTTTTTTACATGGGTCTTTGCTTATAACAACTGCTTTGGCCACAATTTCTTACTTCCTTAAACTCTTCAAAAAACCCTTAATCATATCCTACAATCAATATTTTTTTTATCAAATCCAAGCCATCAAAATAACATAGGCAAATAAATATATTTCTCTTCAACTTAATTATTAGATAAGAAAGCATACTTAATTGTAGGTTCTTGGACATTTTAGATTTGTTATGCAATAGAGGCTTTACTTGCTGAACATGGAAAGTCCATTTCAGATTTGGCATTTTCCATCCAAGTCTTTGGCAATGTGGGTTTTTGGACATTTGCCAACAGAGGCTTTACTTGTTGAACTGTAAATCTTTTTTAGGGCTTTGGCAATGTGGGTTCTCATTGGCCATTTCAGATTTGACATTTGCCATCCAAGTCTTTGGCAACAAAGCTCATTCAAGAGAGGTTTTTCTGAAATGAGTGGTTGCTGCAAAGCTGCTCCAGAAGGAGCGGCTGGCTGGGTCCAACTATCAATATTACATGAGTTTCTTTGGTTTTCTAGCTGGTGGAGACTACAAGCTAGCTGATTCCAACTATGAGTATTACATGAGTTTCTTTATGACCTAGCATCCGCATTATGTGGGCTTGTATTTAAATTAAATTAAATAAACCAACTATATATTTGAGAGTATTGATAACATTGTTAGTTATCACATTTTAGAAATATTTCTTTTAACTTAAAATTATTGACACACATATATACACAAATGTATTTGTACATTAATATATTGATTCATACTTGTATATTTAAATACATGTGTATTTAAGATTATGCATACAAATATAAAGTTAAATCTGATTCAGGTTGGATTGGATTGGACAAGGCCTCAAACCCAACCAATATTATACTTTTCAATAATCTGACTTTTTTCGGGTTCAGTTCGGGAAAAACCTGCCCAAATTGCATCCCTGGGTCAAGAGAAAACATGACTATTAACATGGTTCTGGACTTTGGGGGACCCATAGCCTACCACCTATCCCATGTTTATCAGAAATATGACCCTGAGCAAAATGATAAATGCGCCAAAAAATACTATAATTAGATGACAAAAGTCTGCACGCTTTGGCCTCTCACTTAGACCAAAGTCTTGGCCATTTGTGCCTGATTTCTTATCTTCTACTAAATTTTAGCCTTGTTGTTAGTTTAATGAATGGCTGTTCTACGTGAGGAAAAGCAAATTGGTGTATGCAGTAATAGGGGTGGGATTAAAACCGAAAAGTCAAACTGAAAATTTTTGTTTCAGTTTCAATTTTCAGATTTGGAAGTTCAGTTTCAAACTGAATATCAAATCAAACTTATTGTTTCTGCTTGAATAAAAATGGTTCAGAACTTGGCATATTGGCATTTCAAAACTTTCTATCATCATCTCAATTCCCATCCACAATACTTTACTATATGCTTACCCTTTCTTCCTGTTAGTAATATCCACTTGAAATTCTATTGGATAGGAAATACAAATTTTAATACAATTTATTAATGACTACCCAAACCTTGGCATAGGAGTATTCTCCAAATACTTTTTTTGCTGAAGGAAAAAAAGAAGCCACTCATTTTGTTTCTAATTATTATGGAACTGAAACTTTTTTATTCCTTCTATTCTTTTTTCACTATAGTGCTTATATATTTATATCTTATAACTATTAACACAAGGGTAGGGGCAAGTTGGGTGGGCTGAGCCGGGTTTTAGCTCAACCTACAACCAACCCTAAGAGTTGGACTTAAAGCCCAAGCCCAAGGTCAAGGCCGAAACCCTGTACTGTCTTCATGCCATTTCCATACTTGTATAAGATAGCACACAATGAATATTATCTAGGGTTAAGGACTTGGAAAGAACTCAATTAATGAAACCTGAAACCCTATACTGTCTTCATGCAACAGGTCAAAATTAGCATCACCAAGCAGGTAAAATTAAGTCCCTTGGCATTCAAAGCTCTTGTTTCTAACTTTTGTAACTCTTATAAAATAAGTTCATTATCAATCATCAGTCATTTTACCAAAAAAAAATGTTTGACATGAAAAATCTCATGAAGTTTACAACATAGAGAGGACTGCATGGATAACTATAATTAAGTACACTTAAAGGATACGGTCTGATATGAAGTGTCATCAAATAGTCATATCTAATATCATGTGTTGTTCAGCCCTCCCACACTTTCTGTTAAATAATTTGCTTTCTATCTGACAATTTATTCAATACAAGCAAAGACAAAACATAAGTGAAAAGACAGAGATTATGAAATTTTCTAACTAGCAGGAGGCTTCCACTCAACAAACTGTCATATACCATTCCTCCTACAGATTTTTTTTTTTTTTTTTGATAATCAACTGGAATGTTTTATTAAGGTCCAACTAGACAGCAGGCCAATAGTTACATAGTATAGCTCCCTGTCATAGGGAGCCCAGCACAAACATGAAAAAATAAAGAGAAGCTATTACAAGCTGCAGCCCAGTCCTAGACAACCCCATTCTATCTGTTCCTTGTCTACCCTAGCTCTTTCTAGGGCATCTGTCAACATGTTAGCACTTGTGGGCACTCAATTGAACGACACATTCAAGGTCAGTGGTTCAGTATAAGTAACTTATTGCATAATTATAGTCCTGCATTACAGCTCTTGTATATGTAGAATGATCTAGTTACAGCCCTAGGCAACCCCATGCTCTAGCTCTGCATAATTTTAGTCCTGCATTACAGCCCTAGACAACCCCATGCTCTAGCAGCTAGAGCATCTGTTCCTTGTCCAAGACCAAAACCAAAACTCCACAAAAGGGCCTAAACCCACTCCAACATAGAATCAGGACTAGGCCCTAAAACAACCACCCAGACTAAGAGAATGAATGGCCAAAACCAGAACTAGAGTACACACAACCCCTCAAGGTAAATGTTTCCCCCAAGATGAAGATGCCATACCTTTTGTAGATTGCTAATCTGATATGGAATTGGACCTGTGAATGAATTGTCCTGAATTGGCAAGATTTATCTAAACCGACTGTGAGGGACCATGAAGTGAGAGAGTGAGAGCTTAAACTGTCCTTCCATTTCACCAAAGCTTCTGCTTCATCCTGAGCATGAGCTTCCAGGAAAACACAAGACGGAATGAGAAAGTAGAGAGTGATATGTAATGTTTCTCTCATGGCTGCAGCTCTACTGGTTTGCAATGTTTAGCCTTGCCCTGGTTCTATGTGAATGATAAATTGCTATGTAATCAGAATTAATTATCGAGTCAACGAAGGAATTGTTATATATCTTGACCCGAATTGTTGAATTGCTCCACCAAAAAAAAACTATAATATTTAAACAACTCCTCAAATCAATTCCATGATTATTCAACAACACACCGCCTCTTAATTACAAAGCCAAGTCAATAGCAGCTACAGTTGACTTTTAGGCTCAGTTTGTAGTGCGAATTTCATTTGCACTGGTATATATATATTTGCAAATGGGTTGATTTATAAGTTCTGGTATTATTGTATGGGTATGCAAATTTCATTTGTGTTATTTGTTTGTGAGAAGTAAAATGTAGTAGTTTCCACTTTATATGAAAAAGAATAGTTGGAGGAGGGTTATTTGTTTTGTTTTTTGGTAAAAAANGGGGGGGGGGAACAGTCCTGTGATAATGCAGAATGCAGCCAGGAAGGAAAGCTGGTCAAGCAACCGAAAAGCCCTGATGGGTAAGATGAGCAAGAACATTAAGCTGTCTGTGCACAAAAACGTACTTGGTAGAACTAAAAGACAACAATATTGCAATTAATTGGCTCTATTGACTGTTTCCTTTTCCTCAATTAGCAGAAATGGTAATGGGATGGCTCATACCTTAGCTTAGAGAGATGTGGAGGATCGAGGTTTATTTTTGTTTGGTTGCCCGGAGTGTTTCTTAATTTTAGCTAGGTCTAATTCTGCATAGTCTTACCTGTTTTCTCTTCTCAGTTGTTTGTTTTTTCTGATGTATGTTTGCTATAGACTCTGTTACTATTTGTGTATAATGAAGTAAAGCTTTTCCCTACCCCCCCCAAAAAAAAGATAAAATAGGCTAAATCTGAGGACTGAAGAGGACAGTCAAAAGATCTGCTTGAAATAGCTTTAACTTGAGATAGACAGTCACTCCCAACAATTAAATTAACCACACCAAGCTCTCTAGCAGTAAAACAACACTCCTTGATTGCCACAGCTTCATCATAGATAGCAGACACAACATTACAAGGCCTACATTTACCAAAAAAGAAAGCTCCAGAATCAATTCTAAACAAAAAACCAAAACCACTTGCAGGATCAAACCAGCCAAAAATTTTTTTCCATCAGTGTTTGCCTTGAAAAAACTCAAAGGCTTCCACATAGAAACAGTTGGACTTGAGGAAATGTTAGGTAGGAGAATAGACGGTTGATTCTTGTTGAGAAGCTTTCATCACTTCCTTCATAGGAGGACGGTTATTTGTTTGAGAATAATGTGGTTCTAATTTTATATGAGATCCCTCATGATGGGATGGACTCGAAAGCATTCATTAATAGTAAGTGATAAGAGAGTGCATTTGTAATCTATACCATTTCCCTTTGTCTCAAGTACACAATGCAAGTTCAATCAGAAATTTTGAACTATTGCCTTCCAAATGACAACATAAATTAAAAAGATATATGGATGAGCAGATGAGAATGATCTTCACTCATTAGCTCAAAAAATAGAAGAAATTCATAATAATTGTTTCATTTAGTGTTTTTCTGAAACAAGTAGAAATGCTGAACTACCCTCTCAAATGTGGTTTAATTTACCAAGAAAATAAAAATGGAAATAATAAATTGACCTACCTTCAGGGTGTCCTAAATGTCTACCCTGAAGTTGGGCTTGGAGTACTAGGTCTTGGATTCAGCGAGTCTGAAAAATAGGATTTGGCTATTTGGATACCATGCTTTAATTTTAAGTTACATTGTTTAATGATATATCTTTTAAGTTGTATAAATAATGGGATAATTGTTGAAATAGAAAAAAAAATATTATATGCAGATGCAGAAATCAGTACAAATAACACAAAGCAAATAAAAATTGATTATCAAGTATTAGATATTTACAGTTAATGTCCAAATTTTATCCTAAGAATATGAGGTCTTTTAGTCACATAGTACAGATATGGCAAAGAGAAAAGCCCCCACAAGTATTGTGCTGGTGTCAGTGTCCAAAATGTATGTGTATAACGCCCATTTAGAAATTTGATGTTCACTGGAAATTATAACGTGTCATCCTTGTTAATAAATTCAGTAAAGTTATAAAGAAGAAAACTTCACCACTGAGTAGTGAGCCCAAAAGCATGACACTAAGGATGCACCCACAAGATCCCAAAAGAAATGAAGCTATCCTCAGGTCCACCATACATGGGCTTCATTGTTGGTAAGGCAACAATCCATCTTGTAAGACCATTAAGTAAGAGAAACCAAATTTGCATTAGGGGACCCAAAATTGCATTAACCCCATCACCCTACATAGAAACACTACCATTTTTTTTTATGAATACATAGAAACACTACCATGAAGGATGGAATAAATGGTGGAAAATGGTTTAGAATCTACAAAATAGATGAGTTAGAAAAAACACTAAAATTATGGCATCAAAACTTGCAAAGATGGCCCTGGTATTCTTGCAATAGTTCCCTAGTACTCCTATCATAATCAACATCCATTTAAATGGACAAATGGAATATAAATTACATCTATTTTACGTAAAATAACCACAAGACATTACCTGTCCAAAAGATGCAGAGTCGGTCTAAGCAACTATCCAATATGCAGTTACCATCATTTGGCATTGAAATGCAATTCACAGGTTGCCTCAAGTCATTAGATATGTCTCTAATAGATAAAAAGTAAATATTAGAAGTGTTAGAACAAATAAAAGGGCTACCAGGGTTCTTCATGGACGCACACATGCTCATGGGGACAGTGCATGGACCGGCATTGCGCTACCGACACTCAAGGGAGGCTTGATATGCGGGCCTGGCTCAAGTATGACCCTTCACCATGCCATCCCCTTGCCCAAGCTGAATGAGTTATCCCATTGCCCATAGCGCACGGGTGTGTTCCGGCCCAACGGTTGCCTATCATCATCGGCCCACAGGTGCCTACATCATCAGCATACAGGAGACCCTTCACATCGGCGCCAAGTCGCCTCTCATCATGGTCATCCTCCTTTATCATGTAAGTGGCACCTCCCATGGACCGGCAAGAGCCAGCCGAGTGTCCCGGTCATGAGCCTTGAGGTCATGATCCAATGCTACTGACCTTGGTGGAGCCATCTCATCGGGCAACTCCTAGCCCTAAGCATACAATAGGTTTGTAATGGCCTACCTTGGCCTAGACGCCGCACGGGTTTCTTCCACTACAGAACTACCCCCGTGACAGTAGGGCACAAAATCTTAACCCTACTTCCAAGCATAGAAATTCTCATTCTCACCAACCAACCTCTCAAACAGGTTTTGTAACTTGTAGGAGCCTAGGACCACTTAATCCAGGACAGTAGTAACTAAGTACTCCCTCAACTAAGTCAAGGAAGTACTCCCTCAACTACGCTTCGTCCTCAGGAGTAAGGGCAAGTGATGTGGTCACATTTTATGTTTGGGTTGGACCACAACTTGAACTAGTGGGAAGACTAATAGTATAGATTAACTCAAAAACTCACACATGTCCCATAAGTAAGGTGTAAAGTAGGTCATGTCGAGCCAGCACGACACGACCCATGGATGGCCCATGCAAAGTGTGAGTTGCTGGCCCGCGGGTTGTCACGGGTCGTGCCACCCTCCCTGGTGAAAAATTTGGGGGTTGGCCCGGCATAGCCCATGGCTCAGGCCCGAGCCGTGTTGGGCCAGTCCATGTTCATGCTAGGTTATGCTGGGCCGTGGGCGAAATGGCCCAATTTACACCTCTACCTGTAAGCAATGAGGTCAACGACTCTCCCTGATGTCTATATAAGGGTGTGAACGTCAGGAAAATTCCCCTTGGCTATTCACTTCCATGGCCAGATGAATGGAGTCACCACCCATCAGAGTAAGATAACTGGGAGTGATGGGTCTCTCGAAATTGCATTTGGTAAAATATTTTGGGATTAATAGTGACTCCATACCATCCAACCAAGATAAGACTATTCTGGGTGAGTTGAGAGAGAGAGAGAGAGGGAAGGGGTTAGGCACCCCTCTCTCTTGTTAGTGTGAATACCAGATTCCCTTCTTCACTTGAGATGGCTTCAAGAATCGGGTTCTCTAGCAACTCGACGGAAAATAGTGTTTCTTTCTTTTCTTCCAGACCAGTTCCCTTTTCGTTGCAGGGGCCTGAGCAAAAGGATGAGGAATCCCTCACCCCTTTTCTATCAGAATCCCCACCTTTGGACTTAGTAAACTAGTCTGAAGAGTGAAGAGATGCGCTAGCCTCTCGGTCACCGGAGAATACTCTGATTGCAAAACTAGACCAATGAGAAATGACCACCAAAAGCAAGCAAGTTGACAAAAAAGAATAAAAACAGATAAATAGATAAGCAAATGGAAGACTAAACTACACTAGTGAACTACTAAATCCACATCAAGCAAGGGAAGAAGAAGATGAGGTAATGGATTTTACCTCCTATGACCTTAAGAATGAAGGTGTTGCAGAGTTTGCGTGCAAAGATTCAATGTATTGCTGGATTTTTTATGATGTTGAAACCCTAACTCGAAATGGTAGAAGAGTGTGTAAGAAGTGAGCGACACTAGGGGCTGAGGAAGATGCACTCGGCAATTTCTGAACAAAAAGCCTACAGTTCTAAGCTCACATGGGTTCAGCCCAGCCTTTACAAAATGTCTTGGCTGAATTCACTGCTAAACGTAGTGAACCCCTAAGCTCATCACTATGGGCTCAAAATGGGACCAACATTTATAGTTAAATGATCATTGAATTCAGCCATCCTAGGAAAACCCAAGCATAATGAACTTAAGTAAAATAAAGCCCATCAGGGTTTCAACCCTTAATGGTCTCTTACACTTAACCTCTCAGCCCATAATTATCAAACACTACTCGATAGAGAAGGACCTCTCCCCTGGTTGGAAGGTGCAGTGTCACACTTTCTGCTCGGATGGATCTAGAGAATTAAAACTTTTTGCAAACATTTTTCATAAAACATAATATATATATATATATATATATATATATGTATATATGTATCATATAAATATATTTTGCAAAACCAAATCTCAAACATAATTAAAATCCACTGCCAGCAGTTTAAGTTTCCATCTGAGAGAGTGCAAACCCGATCACTCACTTTGTCCGACAAAGGGGCCAATCCTATCACTATGATCACCCACTTAAGTGAATTCACAAACTGCCCCTACATACACAGGTTTTGACTTATAAAGGATCTCACTGATTGACATATCAAAGATGGCCTAATCCGATACCTAGTGCAGTACCATAATCAAGTCTAGGGGTTAGGTGTAACTTTCTAGTTTTTTCCATCAATCTCCAAGGTCCTGGGCATAACTGGAAAATGGTCATGGTTCAATATTTCAACCAAATACACACTACATGTGCTTCGGGTCTTACCCTAGCAACTGAGACAAGCTGCTCCAAATTCTTTGGCAACACATTAGTGTCAGTCTTGGCAGGATAAACCCCCCAAGTCTATCAAGGCTAAGAACATTCTAAACTAACACGAGTCTCATAAGTGTCTAGTTTAAATGGTAATTTCATAGAAACATACCAATATCAACATGAAACAATAATGTACTTTTATTCATTTGCAATAAATGTATCTGTACATCAATCTAATTGGAGCTAAGAGCATACACTATCTAACACATTAACCATTGCTTATAAATTACTAGTATAAAAGAAAGAAAAAAAGAAGTAAGCATTTCCATTACAAAGCAATACTTTCCTTCCGATTTTTATCCTCTATGAGATCAATAGCTGAAGAAATTGCCTCACAACAGAATTGCAAATGGTTGGATGATCTTTTAACTATAATATAGTTTTGAGTTGAAAAAAGAAAAAATCATTGGCCATCCAAGAAAGCAAAGAATACAAATAAAAAAAAGAAACTCATCATATAGTTAGCATAATTTAATTGGATTGATCATAACTCATTAGAGAAGGAATTTATCCATTTAATGATCATGATATGGTCTAGGAGGAATAGTGTTTTAGGGAATTTATGCTTACTGCTAAACATATGTATGGCTACTGGCCTCTAGTCCCTACCACTTACCAGTACCTGGATTCCTCTCTATCCAAAATTATGCCATTTGATTATTTGACCATATTTCAGAAAGACCATAATTCCTGGATGATTCCACCCTTCTCATATGTCCAGTTTTCTGGTGTTACTGAAAGTGCTGAAGCAAGTTCAAAAGGTGGGAAAATGTCAAACTGAAAGAGCACATCCATTTTACCATACAAAAGAAGAAAAAACAAGGATAATTAACCCCTGAACAAAACAGGGATTTATGAATATAAGAATGTAATGGAAGAAAAATGGACCTAGACTTCTGCACAGTGGAGTTGTATGTGTTTGTTTGATTGGAGTAGTCATGATGTCCCACGATTCTACCATCTACCATGGCAAAGCAAAGGCACGGAGAAGGTTGAGCCATCCGAGCATATATGCCCAATTAATGTTTAATAAGTGAAGGAATCAGATTCAGAACAACCCAAATATATATGATATGGTTGGGGATGCGACGTTGGTTTGGAATCAACGCATCAACTAAAAAGATGAATCGGATACCTTGTCCAGTCAGTGTCCACCACTTTAATCATTAGTCTGGTGTGCGATGCGATGACAATCCCAGCATCTTCCCCTCCTCTGTCCAGTTACGTTTTTCATTCATTAATTAAGCTAATTCAGTTCAAAACTTCAAATTTCACCGATGTTCATATCGTTCCTCTCCAACTTCAAACAACAATTCCTAAGAAACTACTAATACCCTCAAGTCTGAAGATAGCAAATTTAGGACACCCCGGCCGTCACGAATCCCTTATTAATTCACAAAACAAAAGGAATTTTGATTGTGAAGGTCATGCATGCCTCTTCAGTTTGCTTGTATTGCTCTACAACTAAAGAAAGCATATCTGTTGGTGATGCTGATAGCTAGGTGATAACTGATCGATAACCATCTATTAACAAGATCACGAAGCATGCAAAAGTAGAATTTCAATAATTCTATTTGTATTTCATCGATCGACCACATAACTTATCTCTCTGAGATTGAGAGTGAGATCGAAGAGATACCCATTTTAAGCAGCAGTGTGGCAGAGAGACGAGAGACAGGGGGAACCATTTTACCTTCATATATACTACTACATAATACCAATTGCATGCAGAAAGAAAAGTAACGAAGAAGAGAAAGATCATTAAAAACTTAAATATCGACGCTACAATCCGGAGACCCAAGCAGAGGCACCTGACCCACAAAACCCTTCTTCAAACCCACAAACATATCACATTTGATGTATACCCCATAATGCACACTTGTAAACACTCCAGCTTTCCATTTCAACCTTCCCAACAATACCAACCTCAAGGGTACTACCCCACACGCCTCATCCATCACCAATCCATTAACCACATCCATCGATACTGGCACCATCGCCCCTCCCAGCATCGGCGACAACGTCACCGTGCTATGTCTCTCGTGGAACAGCGGTGGCAGAATTGTCGGGGGCGTGATTGCCTGATTCCTGTATGAAATATAAGCCGATAGCCGGTCATAATATATGGAAGTTCGCTTGTTGGGGTTCCGAGTCACGACTGTGAACTGCATGGTGGTCGACATCAACATCGGGGATGCTGTCGTGTTAAGATCGTAGATAGCAGCGCCCAGGACCGTGAATTGAGGCTTATGGGAACGATATACAAGCCATACTATAAGAGCTGTAACACCGGCTAGGAGGAGAAAGACGAAAATACAAGTGCAGACGGTTGCGCCGCGTTTAAACTTTCTATCTGTCATCTTGGTCTGCACCTCCCTCCTAATCTCCTGCTTGCGTCCTACCAGCAGCCTACCAGGACCAGAGTATGCTATTCAGCCCATGTGATCGAGGAGATCTAGACCTCAAGGTTTATATTTATCTCCCTCTCTCTCTCTCAAAGGATATGACTTCAACAATTTTGAAGAAGAATGTTTCCACAATTTCTGAACCCTGCTAATCCGTTCTAAGTTTACATGGATTCAGCCCAGTCTTTACAAAAAGGCCTGGCTGAATTCACTGGGATGTGGCTGTAAGATTAGTATGAAAAGCCCTTTATAAGGAATAGATTCCAATTCCCAACGATTCTGGATTTATTTCTCATAGAATGCTTCTCACACGAACCTTCAAAGGAAAATGTTCTTAATATACAGTGGGGGATTGGATGTGAGATGCTCTTTGTGAAGAGCGGATCTCAATTCTGCAGATGTTCCCATTATATGGTGGGAAGTGATTGTGAGGACAGTGTAAGGAGCAGGTCCCAATTCTCAAAAATGTTGTTTGGTTGGGTTATTTTGTGCAAAAATGAATAATAAACGACCATGCTTTGAAAAACGAAAATGCTACTATAACTGTTGTTGTGCAAACATGAATTTGACGTTTCCCACAATGCACTTATGTATACAAAGAGTTGTATACAACAGCTGGGATGGAGAAAAAGGTCCTAGAAAGCACTCGGGCCTGACTATGCTGGGAAACATAGAGGGACTTCACTAATACAATGAGAGGACAGCACCAATGAGAGGACCTCATCCAAATCCTCAATTCCCATGTCAGCTTCGACAGCACCAATCTTACCCTTTCTCAACACCTCACTTCCCATGTTGGCAAGACATCAATCTCTTGTTCACTCCATGCCCTTTTTGAAAAGGAGTTGATGCTGTCCGATCCGAGGTGTTCCAAACTAAGGATACAATCAAAGTCCTATCAACTGAACGAAGTTGAGGTGGAAGGATGAAGTCGTACATCGAGATCTGCAACTAGGAGAAAGGTCAGAGGACTGAGGAGTTGTTCCACAAGTAGGTACTCCGACGCTCAAGTCAGTAGGATCGAGAAGGATGTACCTGAGCCCAACAAGTTGAAATAGTGCTGGTTCAGGCCAAAGAGATAGTGCAAAGAGGTATTCAAAGAGTGTCGTTCCAAAAAAGGTCCCTTACCTTGAGTAGAGAATATCTATTTATAATTGGGTGTCCGTTTCCAAGATGGATAGGACTCCCTGGGTTATCGAGATGAGGGCTGAGGAGTTGTTCCACAAGTAGGTACTCCGACGCTCAAGTCAATAGGATCGAGAAGGATGTAGCTGAGCCTAGCAAGTTGAAATAGTGCTGGTTCGGGCCAAAGAGAGAGTGCAAAGAGGTATTCAAAGAGTGTCATTCCAAAAAAGGTCCCTTACCTCGAGTGGAGAATATCTATTTATAATTGGGTGTCCGTTTTCAAGATGGATAGGGCTCCCTGGGTTATCGAGATGAGGGCATCCACCGAGGTCTTCGAGAGGTTTGCTCTTCCTCGGTGGAGTTCTTTTACTTGCCTGTGCAGGATACTCCTTATTAGTCGTGTGCGTCGCCGATAGACATGTTCATGGGCCGGGCGGCCCGACGGGCCGGCCCGGCCCCCGAACGGGCTTGAACAAGCATATGGGCCCGCGGGCTTAACCTCGGGCCAAAAAGCCCGGCCCGCAATAAATTCGAGCCGAGCTCGGGATTTGCCAAAATAGCCTGGCCCGAGCTCGGCCCGGCCCGACCTATACTTAAACCTAAATAAAACCCCTGGTCGAGACATCTATGTCTCTTCCCATTCTTTTTTTTTCAGCCGACCCTTCATCTCCAATCTCTAGTTCTCCACATCCTCCACAGTGCACTGTTCTCATTCTCACACTCTCAGGCAGCCACAACCGGCGAGGCGGCGAACGTTCACCGACGCAACAACTCCGGCGGCGGTGGTGAGCTCTCTCTCTCTCTCTCTCTCTCTCTCTCTTTCTCAGACGTGAACTGATCAAGTGATTCAAAATCGCAGGTCAAGCTCGCAGCTCACAGACCATAGTCACCTATTCACCGCGAACTCTCCGGCGAATACAATCACCGGCGGCGGCGGTGAGTCCTCTTTACCATTTTATTCTATAACAATCTTTAGTGTTTACTGTTTTTATAACTGTTGGTTCTACTGTTTCTGAACAAGGTAGAACCGCAGAAGTGGCTTGTTTCTTCTCTCTATCTAGAAACAATTAATATACAGAAATAATCAAATAATATTAAACAACAAAATAAGAGAAATGTTGTAACTTGTAAGCCATAAAAGAGGGATGGGGTGAGAACTGAGAAGTGAGAACTGAGAACTTGTTAGTGCTTGAAGCAGAAACGTCAGGAGACTCAGGACACGATGGAGATGATGTCATGATAAACCCCACTCGGTCCGAGTGGCAGCACTTGGGAGAGTTGGTGGCTTGTATTGGGTTCACGTCCGATACATGGAGATTTCGACCTGTTTACCCCACTCCAAACCGATCATTTTTGTAAGCATCAATAAATTGAATTGTTCCTTCCTTTTTATCTATTTTTCTTCTCGAGAAGGCAAGACCTTCATAGTCTTCCCATGTTTGATGTAGATCATCCCTCTGTTTTCTTTCTTGATGGTGCTTACTCATATTGCTTTTACAGATTTCAGCAGTAATACCCATTGAATGAATGCGACTTGTGTTGATATTTTTACTTTTACAACAAAACACCTTTCGAAATTCTGCAGCTTTGCTTCCTCTTGTCAATTTTCCCTCTTTGAGAGGGCTAAGCTAAGTTAGCTAACTAGGGATCTCATAATTAGTCCCCTCTCCCGAAAAAAAAAACCCAGAAATACATGGCTTTCTGCTGTAACCAACTGACAAATGATACTTAGTCATGTCTCAGGCAGAAGAAGCTTTAGGACCCAGTTCAGTCTTTGGAACACAGGAAGGAGAGAAAAACATTAACTACACTGACCCAATAAGGTAAAAGGGWGTCCGTACTAAGGAAAGAAGAAGAAGAAGGGCTGAACAGAAGCGAAGACAATAGAACTGTCGTGTGCACTGATTAGCTTTATTCATGTTTTCTATTTAAATAAAAAAA
>NW_010729122.1:0-11850 GCF_000365185.1 Nelumbo nucifera | reverse complement strand
AGGATCAAGCTTGTTAGAAGAGGATGGAGAATCAAATAGTAGTGATGATGATGATGAAAATGTTGAACTTGATGATATATTTTAGGTATTATAATAACATATATTTCCATTATTTATTTGTCATTTGACATGATAACAAATTACATATGTGACATGGGTACTGAATTTATCTCTTATTTTCTTTTGTAGGATGGCTTGAAACTTGGAAGTTGGAATGTTCAATCATGTTGGTGAATTCAAGAATGAATGGAGATGGCTAGAAGCCTAGAACCTGTTTTATTTGATATGGTCATATGGGCAATGAAGTCTTTTATTTTATTTTTTAGAATGGCTTGGAACTTGAGAGTTGGAATATTCCATCTTGTTGGTGAATTCAAGAATGGATGGAGAATATGTTTTATGGATTTTGTTTGTTTTATTCATATTATTTTTATATGACTTTGGAGGAACATGAACTTGAAATTATATGAATTTAGTTTTAGTGTGTGATGCTATTTGTAGGAATATGAACCTATATGATTTGCTCTTATGTGTTTTATTTCAGGTTTTCCTTGGTTGTATAGAAACAACCAAACAACAGGGAATATATTAAACAACCTTAAAGAAGGTTGTTGATTGAATTGATTCACTTGATTGTAAGAAAAAAAGAATGAAATTAAAATGGGTTATGTGATGCCCATTTGAATAAATTTTTTGATTTAAGAATGTAAAACTGTGTTTATTTAAATAGCGGAAAAAATATTTGAATTAAAATAGATAATGTAGGGAAAAATTTTAATTTCTTTTATTAGGTCGGGCTTCGGGCTCGGGCTCAGGCTTTGGGCTTTTTGTCAGGGCCGGGCTCAAGCCCAAGTTCTAGGCCCGTTGGTCGGGCTGGGCTTGGGCTCGAGCCTATCATTTTTCCGTTAATGAAGACTAAAAGCCCGGCCTGAGCCCGGCCCGGCCCGGCCCATGAACAGGTCTAGTCGCCGACATGGCCTGAGAGCAGGGCGACCATGGAGATAGCCACAGGGCATCCTTGGTCAACACAACCATCACCCAAACACCACTCCCCCAGTTCCGAAGTCAAGGAATATAGTGCTCCACAGCTGGACGTGGAAGATCTATGATCATCGGCTAAGGAACTTTAGTTTTTTTGAGTTGGTTGGCCCGAGGCAAACTAACTGGTTCAATGCTCCTTCCGTTTTCATTATAGATTGGTAGGTGCGTCGTTTCATCTTTCCGAGGTCATGCGCATGCGAAGTGTGGCATCGAATCAGCATTATTGATCTAATTTGATCTGAACCGTTGGCTGCCTTAATAAAAAGGGGGTAGACCAGCTATAGGTAAGGTGGTGGCTAGGCTATAGAGGTGGTCTCTTTGAAGGATAGAGGAAGACCGAGAGCCAGAAATCAATCAGGAGGCTAGGGTAAAGGAGGAATGATGAGACGGTTGAGCGGGTAGATCAACGATAAGGGTAATAAGTGATTGAATGAATTTTGTTATGAGAATGATCTCTATTTATGGGGGAGATCCCGAGATCCTGAAAGGAAGGAGCTAAAGGTGTCTGTTTTCTACAAGGAAAGGGAATATTGGATTCGTTGTCAGTTGTTAAGGAGCATGACTAGGGTTTCTCCACGTGTTCCTATAGGGATTACTTCGAGGATTGACTTTTCTTTCACTCGAAGATCCTCATAACCCACGTGTGTCATTACCTTTTGCGCCTCACTTAACCGACGTGGGGCTAGTGACGTCACCGCTTGGCGGACAATGTCTTATTAGACCTATGTGATGCTTTGTCACATTTGTCATTTCGAAATTACGCGTACACCAGAAACCCATAGCTATCTGGGGGTTGATCACGGAGCCAAATGCATGTAAAACCTCATTGCAGGTTGAACTCGAGTCTGTTTTGGGCTTGCGCTAAACGTAGGCTCATCGCAAGCATGTGGTGAACCGTGGGTTCATTGCAGATCTATGATGTACTATAAGTTCATCACAGAGGAAAGATGAGCTGCAGGCTAATCACAAGCGTCCACGTGGCATCAATCTAGTGTTTTCTGTTTTCTGAGGGACTAAGCAAGCACTATGTACTTACACCAACCATTTCACTTTGTTATTTGGGAAGTGATATTGCACGGTCTGACTACTCCCTGCTTGAGGATGATCTAGCTTCCAATCGGACGACGAGCTAAATGAATCTACAAGACAGGATCAGAGAACTTGGGGTGGCTAACCCGACGAGGTCGCTCCGATGCTTAAGTTAGTAATCTGATGCGAGCTGAATTGAGAGCTTAGAGAGCTAGTGAGTGGAAAAATCACGCGTACCTTGAGCCATTGGGGTTGGTGCCTTTATATACTAAAGTAGTCGTGGAGCTCACGAAAGAGCTCTAGGATATCCGGGGTGTAGAGATAGAGTTTATTCCGCTTCCGAATGAGCAGTAGATCATTCCACTTTCGACTCTGGTGGAATCGGGATGAGCCCTCATCGTAATCTCGGAAAAGTCGGGATCTGTTAGCTCATCGTGATCTCGAGGGATTCGGGTTCCGTTGGAGAGACCTCTGGAGTTGGTTACGCGGGAATCAATTATGTGGCAATTCAAGTTGTTGGTCCGGAGCTGGTACTTCAGTCTTTTAGTTCCGAACTGGATTGAATACCGAGGTGCCTCGATATCAAGGTGAACCTTATACCAAGGTGAGCCTTGTGCTGAGGTGGCCTTGCACCGAGGTGAGCCTTATGCCGAGGTGATTGCATACCCAAGCTCAATTGTTGCAAACTAAACTTGCCAGGCTGAGTTGTCCCCTCTTGGTCAGGTCGTGTCCACGTGTCCCCTCTTTGCCAGGTCGGGGCCAAATCACCCTTCATCAATTGCCCCCACTCCCCGAGCCAGGGGTCTTAACCTGGTGCGAGGAGTTCATGACGAGTACAGGTGGATTTGGCACGAGGTCTAGGGGTCTGACGGGCGAAACATTGGTCGGACCAGCTCGGCCGCTTGGCTCAACCAAGAATAACCCAGGCCGCATCAGGTGTACGCATGGACGTCAAGCGTTTTATAAACTCCGCGGACGTCAAAACACGCGCTAAACCGATTTCTACCTCAGGGATCGCACAGTTGGTT
Organism: Nelumbo nucifera; assembly: GCF_000365185.1. Next base: position 8,752 of record NW_010729122.1, on the reverse strand, counting down.
TTCTTAGGAGCCATTGGATCGTGACGATCTCGATCGTTGATTCCCGGATACAGTGGCTATAAATAGGGGGCAAGGGACTCATTTTCTTTGCCACAAGTCTGATAATTCGCATTCTGAGGTCGCGCTCGAGCCCTTTAGTTCGGTGTCTTCCCGAGGTCATCTTCCTTTCTTCAGTTTGGTTTCTCTTTGGTGAGTCTTMCCTAGCCTCCTTTTCGATTCTATGTCTTTCCATGTCTAGCTTTAGTTTCGATAGCCTTTTAGATGGGAGCCGAGCACCTCGGCTCAGGCCGGTCTTCATCCTGCTGAGGAGGTTACTTTGGGTCAGGATGCGATCCGCAGTCCTCCCAAGGTGGACTCACCCCGGGGGAAACGAGAGGCCTCTGGTGACCTGGCTTCCACCTCGCATCGAGGTCGGGTGCTAGATAACTTTGGTCCGTCAACGATGACGGCGGACAGGCTCCTGTCCCTAGTAGTCCGGTATAAGCTTCCAAACGACTTAGTCTATAGTATCCCCCTAGGTAACTTCCCTTGGGAGCATGGTCACGACGAGATCATGATCTTCGAGGAACAGATTGTAGCTGGTCTTCGTCTTCCACTTCATCCCTTGATAGTCGAAGTCATAAAGCTTTTAAACATTACCATAGACTAGTTGCACCCGAACTCCATCCGTAATGTAGTAGGAATCATCTCCCTTTTCCACGACTACAACCTTCCTCTCGACCTCGATATCTTCTCTTCTATCCCCTCCATAAAAAAGAACTCGTCCTGTGTTCTGCCCGAACACAGGTGAACTTACTACTTGTCACCACGTCCGAGCTACAAACTCTTGCACGAGCTCCTGAACAAGGTCCCAGCCTGGAAAAGGCGTTACTTTGTGGTCCGTAACACTGAGGGGTGGCCTTTTCCGACCCATTGGAGGGCTTCCATCCAAGACCCCGATGTCAGGTTGGACCTGAAGACAAGGGAGGCACTCCGATCTTGGGCGGAGCTCGGCTTGAAGTTTGTGGACTATGTGACCGAGGAGAAGCTCGTGCAGGCCGGGCTGAGTCCTGGTAGGTTGCTGTTTGTAGTGTTTCCTTTGTTTTATTTCGGTATTGTTTTTGACAGTTCGTTTTTATTGCAGCTATCATGGACATCCCTACGATTGAACTCTTCGGGAGTATGAAGAAGGGAAAGAAGAAGCGAGCTTCGAAAAGAGCTCACGTTGAGTCTTTGCTGGCTGCCGTTCCAGAGCCCGAGCAGCCATTGTCCATCGAGCAACCTCCCGTGATTGACTTGGTCGAGGAGGAATCTGGGAAACTCTCCCCACCCCGCGCGCCCGAGGAGGCGATGTCTTTGGAGCTTGCCCCTGCTGCTGCCGCTTCTTCAGGCAGCGATGACGCAACTTGGAGCATTCTGACTCTGAAATATGGCCTCCTCGAGCAAAAGTGCAGTGTATGCCGAGGAGGTTGCTAGCTGGGTCGAACTGCCGGTTGCTTAGCTCGGAGCCCGAGCAGCTACCCACTGCATGGTGGTAAGTTTTCTGACTTATCTTCTTTGATCTTGTACTTAGCTTCTCATGTATTGACGCTTGTTCTCTTCTCTTGGCAGGTGAACTCCGCTATCCATGCCTTGACTTATCAGTCCGAGGTGAATTTGAAGCGGGCCCTCGCAGTCGAGGAGTCTTCTCGCGAGGCTCACACCGAGCTTAACTTAGCCCGTTGCGAAAACAACCAACTGAAGAAGGATGTGCGGGATAAGAAAGAGTTGATCACGTTGCTGATGTTCGAGAAGAAGGAGCTCGCGGAGCGGGAGGTAGCGCTGAAGAGGGAGGTGGAGAACCTCGAGGCTCATGTAAAGGAGTAGATTGAGATACTCCTTCAAGCAGTGGAGGAGGCCAAGGTTAAGGCCATTGAGGAATACAAGACTTCGGCGGAGTACTGGTGGGAGATGGTGGAGGTGGGGACGGCGAGCTACCGCAAAGGCTTCAAGCTTAGTAGGTGGCTGACTCGCCGTAAGTTCCCTCAGCTCGATCTTAGTGCCATTACTACTTCGAAGATCACGAAGGAAATGGCCGCCAAAGCTGCTGAAGATCCGGACTCCGAAGCAGAAAGCAACAATGACCTGCTCGATGATGTTGAGGAGACCGGTGCTGGTGAGAGCTGCATGAAGACGGACCTTCCTACCAAAGCTTCAGACAAGGGTGAGGAGCCCCGAGATGTCTAGAAGCCTCCTGATCCTTTATACTGTATACCCTGAGCCTCCAAGCTCGGTTCATAATAGAAGTTTCTCCCTTTTTTTTGTACTCAAACTTTACATCAATGAAATATAAGAATTTTGACTATCTCTGTGCAAAACTTTCTAAGTGTAAACAACTCCCGAATTGGCGGACTAAACCAAATAGGAGTAAAAATGTATAGGTTACCTCGAGCTGTCAAGCTAATGAGCTGGACTACGAGTAGGGATAACCGAAGTAAAATTTTTCCAAGTGTAGGTTACCCCGAATTGTCAAGCTAACGAGCTAGACTACGAGTAGGGGTAACTTCGCATATTGTACACCAAGGTGGGTGGACATTGTAGGGTATATACCCGACCTGTTTGCGCACGGGCTACTCGCTTAGGTGTCGATTATCCCTTAGTGTCGAGTCGTCAGGCCTGACCTCAAATGGGATCAACCTGTATTTATGTGCCGATGTAGGCTAGACGTCACAGGGTTTGTACCCGAATTGCCTATGCCGAAGAGGCGACTAGGACTTGTCTGCCTATGTCGAAGAGGCGACTAGGACTTGCCTACCTATGCTGAAGAGGCGACAAGGACTTGTTCGCCCATGCCAAAGAGGCGACCGAGACTTCTTTTCCCATGCCGAAGAGGTGACTGAGACTTATCGTTGTGTCGAGGTCTTATATCAGCTCAACATCACGTCCCTTAGGCTTTTGGGAGTGACTCACAGTCCTCTCTCCAGTTTGGTGATCACAAGTAGTATCTTCTTAGATTGCCGATATTCCATGCCCGAGGTACTTGCTTCCCTTCCAGGGTCTCGAGCTCATACGTACCATCCCCATATACCTGTCTTACACGGTATGGACCCTCCCAATTCGGTCCGAGCTTACCGACACCAGGCTTAGGTACCATAGCCTTCCGAAGAACCAGGTCGCCGATGCGGAAGTGTTGCTTCTTGACCCGGGCGTTATAGTACCGAGCTACTCTTTGTTGGTAAGTTGCAGTCCGGATGTATGCTAGGTCTCGTACTTCTTCCACCAGGTCTAGGTTAGTACAGAGCTCGTCATCATTCGTCTCTTCATTGTAGGCCTCCAAGTGTAGTGTAGGCACCTCGATCCCTGTCTGGATCATCGCTTCGTGCCGTAAGTGAGGTTAAAAGGAGTCTCACCTGTGGCAGTCTTGATGGTGGTCCGGTAGGCCCAGAGTACACTGGGCAGTTCGTCTACCCACAATCCTTTGGCTCAAGCTAAGCGAGCCTTTAGTCCACGGAGTATGGCACTGTTGGTGACTTCCGCTTGCCCATTCGCCTGGGGGTGTGCCACCAAGGTGAAATTTTGCGGAATTCCCATTTCAGCACACAAATTCTGAAATTTTATATCCTCGAACTGCTTTCCATTGTTGGAGATGAGTACCCAAGGTAGCCCGAAGCGACACGCTATGTTCTTCCAAAAGAAGTTTTGTACGTTGCAGGCTGTGATTGTTGTTAAAGGTTCAGCTTCAACCCACTTCATGGAATAGTCTACTACCACAACCAGAAAATTCCTCTGTCTTGTCGCCAACGGGAATGGACCAAGTATGTCGATTCCCCACTGTGCGAAGGGCCACGGGCTGGTGAGTTATTTCAGATCGGCAGCAGGTCGATGGTGGATGTTAACATGCCTCTGATATTTATCGCACTTCTTGACGAGCTCGAGTGTGTCTGCCGTCATCGTGGGCCAGTACTAGCCCTACCGTAATGCCTTTTGTGTGAGAGCCCTACCCCCTAAGTGTCCGCCGCACAAGCCTTCATGGGTGTCGCGGAGTACGTACTCGGACTCTAAGGGTCGCAAGCAGTGCAAGTAGAGGAGCGTGAAGGACCTTCTGTACAATTGTCCATCTATAATGATGTACTTAGCCGACTGACGCTCTACCCATCGGGCTGCGTTGCATTCTGCAGGGAGGGTCCCGTTAAGCAGGTAACTCACGAGTGGGTTGATCCAGCTCGGTTCTGCTTGTTCTACAGGAGCGACCTCTCCTGCCCCCCCGAGAATGCTAGGCCGAGGTAGTCCTCTATATACATGGTCCACATGGTGTTAGAGCTTGTGCTGGCTAGTCGGGACAAGGCATCGGCCTCAGCGTTCTCAGACCTCGGAATCTGCCTGATGAAGTAAGAAATGAAGCCACGCAGGATCTCTCTAACTTTGGCCAAGTAGGCAGCCATGGTGGGGTCGTGGGCTTCGTACTCACCACTGAGTTGGTTGACTACGAGCTGAGAATCGCTGCATATGACGAGGTGCTTTGCCTTCATCTCTCTGGCTAGGGTGAGCCCGGTGACTAATGCTTTGTACTCTACTTCATTGTTCGATGCTGTGAACCCAAACCAGAGTGCGTATTCCAGCTTCACCTCGCTTGGGTCGTACAGAATTATTCCTGCACCGCTTCCTTGTTGGTTGGACGAGCCGTCGACGTGAAGAATCCAGGGCTCCTTGTCCCAGGTTGGACCTACTCTGTTTGGGACCGGCGCCGCACTAGTTGATGCTTCCATCGTCTGTTTGAGCTCGGTCAGCTTGGCAATTGCGATACTGAATGTACATTCTGCCACGAAGTTGGCCAAGGCTTGGGCTTTGATAGTCGTCCGAGGTTCATACCAGATGTCATACTCACTTAGTTTGATAGCCCACTTCGTTAGTCTGCCAGACACCTTGGGCTTGAGCAAGATCTGTCTCAAAGGCTTGTTGGTGAGGATGACGATGGTGTGGACTTGGAAGTACGAACGAAGCTTGAGAGCTGCTATAAGTAGTGTGTACGCCAGTTTCTCGATCTCCAAGTACCTTGTTTCAGCATCCTACAAAACTTTGCTAACATAGTAGATGGGTTGTTGGACCCGATCTACTTCTTTGATCAGTACTGAGCTAACTACCTCATCACTTGTAGAGAGGTACAACTTTAAAATATCCTCTTCTTCAGGTTGGGTCAGAACCAGGGTACTAGCTAAGTATCTTTTTAGCTCGTCGAAGGTGTCGTCGAGCTGACACTCTACAGTCCACTCGAAGTCTTTACTCTTTTTTATAGCTTTAAAGAAAGGTAGGCAGCGATCTACCAATTTGGACATAAAACGGCTCAGAGCGGTTATCTGGCCATTCAGCCTCTAAACCTCTTTTACTTTGCGGGGTGGTCTCATATCTAAGATGGCCTTTATTTTTTCTGGGTTGGCTTCGATGCCACGTCGGATGACTATGTAGCCCAAAAGGTGACCCCGAAGACACACTTGTTGGGATTCAATTTCATATTATACTTTCGTAAAATTTCGAAAACACTTTGCGAATTGTCTAACAAAAATTTTGAAAATTGGGTCTTCACGACCATGTCATCAACATAACACTCAACTTTATTGCCGATTAACGGCTCAAAAATTTTGTTTACAAGTCTTTGAAAGATTTCCCCAGCATTTTTTAATCCGAAGGGCATGACCTTGTAGCAATACATCCCAAGCTCAGTTATAAAGGCCGTCTTTTCTTCACCAGCGAGGTCCATCCTAATCTGGTTGTAACCAGAGTAGGCATCCAAGAAGCTCAACAACTCATGCCCTGAGGTCGCGTCCACTAGGCGGTTGATATTGGGCAGCGGGAAACAGTCTTTTGGACAGGCTCTATACAGGTCGGTATAATCGACGCATATGTGCCATTTACCATTGGTCTTTTTTACCAGAACTGGGTTAGCTACCCAGCTCGGGCAATGGACTTCCCTGATGAAGTCTGCCGCTAAGAGCTTCCCGACCTCTTCATCAACTATCCTCTAGCATTCTAGGGCGAGGTTGTGCTTTTTCTGTCTAACTGGCCTGACTAAGGGATCGGTATTTAGCTTGTGAGTTAAAATCTTAGAGTCTATTCCAAGCATTTCTGTCGTGGACCAAGCAAATATACCTAAATTTTGAAGTACAAAGCTTACCAGTTTAGAGCAAACTGGCTCCTCGATCGAAGTGCCAATTTGGAGAGTCTTAGCTGGGTCACCGGTTGAGACTGGGATGTGGACTGTCTCCTCTATTGGTGTAGCTTGCTCGTCGGCATACTCCGTTGATCGCTCGAGCTCGATGTCAGCCGCTAGCTTGGCTTTCCCCTTGAGGGTGACTACGTAGCATTTGCGAGATTTGAGCTAGTCACATCGCACAACCCCTACTCCATAATCCGTTGGGAACTTCATTGCCAGATAGTAGGTGGATACTACCGCATGTAGGGCATGCGTAATGAGACGACCTACTATGGCATTGTAAGGAGAGGGAGTTGTGACCACTAGAAACGTGTGCTTGAACCTCACGATATTCGGCCACGTTCCGACCTCTACGGGTACTAAAACTCACCCTAGAGGTCTGACCTCCTCGCCACTGAAGCCTACCACTTGACAAAGGAGGTGTCCTTGATGGCCATCTCAAGATTTCTCCTCGCTTTGTATTGAGAGGTGTGTAGCTCGTTCTTTTAACAGGTGGGGTCCTGGAGCGCCGACCTGACTTGCGAGATCACGAAGGAGATCGGCTTCCAGACTTGTTTCCTCCCTTGTTCGGGGACTTACTCTTTCTTCTTTTATGCCCGTCATTACCTATGTTGTCATTGTCACTCTTTCTTTTCTCTGTCGGGTTGTTAGTTTTCTGGTTCATCTCTTCTTCAGTTCCGATGAACTGGTCAACTAGCTTGAGGAAATCTGTGATGTCTTTATGTTTATTGGCCACCACATGCCATTTGAACTCTCTATGAGTTATGCCCTTTTTGGCTGCCATGAGTCTCACTGCTGGGTCTAGGTCGGGGATCTGCAGGCAGGTGTCATTGAAGCGCTTGATGTAGCTTCTGATGGACTCCCCTTCTCTTTGAACTACATTAAGCAGACTCTCTTACAACCTCAGACACTTCTTGCTGGTGATGAAGTGTGAAGTAAACAATTCCACTAACTGCGCCCAGCTCTTGATTGATCCTGGTGCGAGGTTCCGGTACGAAGTCCGAGCTACTCCTTTGAAGGTGGTGGAGAAAGCTACACACATGCAGGACTCGTCAGTGCCAGTTAGGTGCATCTGGGACTGGAAGGAATCCACGTGATCGTTAGGATCAAAAGATCTGTCATACTTATCTAGGGGAGACATCTTGAAGTGCTTGGGCATCAGGGTCGCCAAGAGCTCAGAAGACAGAGGGGACGACCCAGAGAGTAGAGGAGCGGTCTTTGTAGCGGTTGAGCTCGCCTCCTCTTTACCTTTCAGCTGTTCTTGTTGGTTTGGTCTCGCGAACTGGCTATTCTGTATTGAAGTTCGGTGTGGCTTGCGACGCCTCCGTTGCTGCTTCTTTAACGGCTTTGCATTGGTGTTGTTAACCTTGGTATGCTCTAATACTATTCTGCCGTAAGGTAGCTCCTTGTTCCTTGTGGGATTCTAGGGCTAACTGTCGTGGACGGAGGGGCCTCGCCTTGAGTTCACACCCAGAATCCCGAACTGGTTTCCAGCGAGCGATCCACCTTCTTGACGTGAACATCGAGGAAGAATGGCCCTGTTGGGCTGAGTGTCATTGGACATGTTTCCGAGGTTGCCTTGTGAAGCGGGTGGAGTGATTTGACTGTCTTTCCTCCCGCGAGGTGAGACTTGACTCCTGAGAGGAACTGGGACCTAGGAAGTCTCCTCGCCTCGATGGAGAGATCGAGTGATGCCCTAGTTCATGCGAGGTCGGTTTTGGTTCTGCTGGGTCCCTGGGTGCCTGGGTGGAACCGGCTGTTGGCTTTGTGGTAGTGGAGGGAACTGCTGCTGATAGTGCTAGTAGAACATGTACTACTGGTACTGATGGAACTGTTGGACCTGCTGCATTTGGACCTGGATGGCCCGCACGCAGTGCACCAGGTCGTCAAACTGAGATTGTCCAWCTCCGGGGGGAACCACAGATGGCTCAACGAAGGTTGCGCCTACCACTGGAGGGAGTGGGGCGTTCACCTGTGTGGTGTTTTGTTGCATTACCAGTGTTGGGACCCCAACCACAGTAAGCGGTATGGTGAACTGGCCAGTGCACACTGAAGGAAGTTGAGGTTTCCCCCGAGAGACATTCATCTCACTGCTCTGCCCGATGTGACTGGAAGATGCCATTGATCTCAGTGGAAAGTTGTTGATTGTGAAGAAGGATTTTTTATCGTCATCCCACCGGCGGCGCCAATTGATATTGCGCGATCTGACTACTCCTTGCTGGAGGATGATCTAGCTTCCATTCAGACGGCGAGCTAAATGAATCTGCAAGACAGGATCAGAGAACTTGGGGTGGCTAACCTGGCAATGTTGCTCTGATACTTACGTCAGTAATCTGATGTGAGCTGAATTGAGAGCTTAGAGAGCTAGAGTGTAGAAAAATCACGTGTACCTTGAGCCATTGGGGTTGGTGCCTTTATATACTGAAGTAGTCGTGGAGCTCACGAAAGAGCTCTGGGATATCCGGGGTGTGGAGATAGAGTTCGTTCTGCTTCCGAAGGAGCAGTAGATAATGTTAGACAGTTTTGTATGCCCTTAGCTTCAATCATTTTGATGTACTTTTGTTATTTAGTGGAAATAAATAAAGT
>NW_010729121.1:4183774-4219085 GCF_000365185.1 Nelumbo nucifera | reverse complement strand
TCTGAATTTGAGATCAAAGACTTGGGCCATTTGAGATACTTTCTTGGGATTGAAGTTGCTAGATCAAGAGAGGGGATCTATATATGTCAACGGAAGTATGTACTTGACCTCCTAGAAGAGACAGGCATGATAGGGTGTAGACCAGCAGATACCCCAATAGAACAGGACCATGGCCTACAGGAATCAGTAGGGGAGGACTACTGTGATAAAGAGAGATACCAAAAATTGGTAGGGAAGCTGATATATCTATCTCTCACCCGACCAGATATCGCTTATGTTGTGCATGTTGTCAGTCAGTTCATGCACTCTCCAAAGATCCCTCATATGAGAGTAGTTGAAACTTATACTGATGCTGATTGGGCCGGTTCTGCTGGGGACAGAAAATCAACTTCAGGATATTGTACATTTGTTGGAGGGAACCTGGTTACATGGTGGAGTAAGAAGCAGAATGTGGTTGCTAGGTCAAGTGCGGAGGCTGATTATCGAGCTATGGCTCATGGTGTTGCTGAACTTCTGTGGCTCAGGACCCTTCTTGGTGAGCTTGGCATAAAAGCCGAGGGTCCTCTCAAGCTGTACTGTGACAACAAGGCTGCCATCAACATTGCAAATAACCTAGTGCAACATGACAGGACAAAACATATTGAGATTGATCGACATTTTGTTAGAGAGAGAATTGTCTCGGGAGAACTCTGCATTCCTTATACTCCATCCGAGATGCAGATTGCAGATGTGCTGACTAAAGGGTTGGCTGCAACAAAATTCTTGGACCTTCTTGGCAAGYTAAACATGACTRACATCCATGCTTAGCTTGAGGGGGAGTGTTAAGTTGACTGATTTTATGCATTGTTGGTCCGGATGATAAGTGTACATGTTAGTTAGTATTGGGTTTTAAGCTGTTAGGTACTGGGCCTTGTTATTGGGCCTAAGTCTGTTTAGTGTTTTTAATCAGTCCGGGTGTCCCATCACTAATCAGGGCATTCCAAACATTTCATGTAACACTGTACTGTAATCTACTATAAACAATAGTATTGTCGACTGGGTTACTCAGTTCGACATTCTCAGCATTTGTTTGCCTACACCTCTCTTCTACTACTTCAGCTACAATCTCTCAGCAAACAGCAAGTATGCATAATCTTCTAAACAAATAGATGCAAAACTGAACCGAGTGCAAAGTTTGTATTCAGTTCAGATTTGCACTAAAAACAAATAAAGCATGTATTTTTATCATCACCATGAAACTTATTTTGCCATAATCATCATAAATATTCAATTGACCGTTCATGTTGGATTCTCTACCCTTAATATTTTTAGTAGACTAGAACTAAGTGGTAATATAGGGCAACAATTGAGATTAGTTCAAGAAATTCTTACCTGTATATTGCAAAGTAGTAGGTCGTGCTACAACCACACCTAAATTAAGACCAACCTGAAATCCCTAAAACAAAGCACTCAACAAACCAAAAGAAATGAGTTAGAGTTTGCATGTATGTAAGTCTTAATATAAGTTGAATATGATTACGGTAGAACATGAACAGAAATAGTACCCTCTAATTATGTTCATCATAATTAGAGGCTCAGTCCATACAATATGTGTGAACGATTGTATACAATATAAACTTAGCTCAGTCCATACAATATGTTCATCATAATCAGTAAACTGTCAGAACCCTGTACCTAGAAGTTATTATTGTCTCAGTCCATACAATATTTGGTTGTGAAGAAAGAATTTGGGTTTTTGTTTTTTTTTTCATTACTGGGTTGTTCTCATCAGAATCATTGTTATGGTCATCCCAGGGAATGGATGCATGGCCCATTTTACACCTCTATATGTGAGCTTCTTTTCTATATAATTGTTTTATGTGTCAGGTTCGTGAACTGAGATATTGCTATTTGTTTTGTGTCAAGTCTACTACATCTGATTTTGCCAACAAGGAGGTTATGTATGAAATGGCGATCAAGAGGATCCACAAGAAGCAAACTGAAGGGTTTCACAGTAGCCATGGTTGAACATACAGAAGGGATTGAAGCACAAAGGATGGTCTTTTACAGTCCAATCCCTTTTGTCTTATGGTCTATGGATATGGATGACTGACGGGTTGATAATGGGGTCTCCACTTTCAGCCTGCACATGTGGATAATGGGGAACAATTTCGGTTGCAGGGAGCAGTATTACAGTAAGGACACCTTCATCTCCATGGATATGGGATGCAGGGGAGAATGTAGAAAATTTAAGAGGAAAAATCATATGGGTAACTTCTGACTTAAAATCTATCTATAATTTATATCTATATAAATATATTAAGCTGAAATGTGTATGTAAGAAAGCGAGGACGAGGGAAATGGAATCTAACAGTATTTTTTGCCTTTTTTCATAGAAATTACAAGAATGCCACTCACTCCTACCAACTCTCTCTCTCTCTCGTTTTTTTTCTTTCAAATTACAAGAATGACTCTCTCTCCTTATAAATTACAAGAATGCCACTGTCTCTCCAACTGAGGGAGACCTCAACTCGAACTTATTAAATTGGTGTGATGTCCAAAACATACATCTACCCCAACTGTACTCTGGGATTACAAATTCCGACTCTGGGCTAAACAGTCATTCTCTCAATAAAAAATGAAAAAATACGGACAGGTCCAATGCAGATTTCTGAATTCCACTGCAAACCTATAAACATTCAAAATGTCAACAATCCCCACTTTATACACCAATGTTCGCTCGTGAATTGGCATCTATTTCGAGCTGGCACCTACCCCAACTATACGGCCTAAAAATTCTGACCCTGGGCTGAAGTGTCATCCCCCCACCCCCCGTTGGGGTCACATGCATTGGGGATCACATCCAACTACAGTGTAGACACATTGGAGCTCACAGAAAAGATAGACTACGACATAAATTTAGTGGAGGATCCAATCTTGTTTGTAGAACTAAGAGAGAGATTGCGAGAGAGAACTTCATTTCAAGGGAACATTTTCACACAGCCTGAGCCTCATCAATATCCCATGACAAATAAACAAGGGAAGGGAGTAGAAGAGATTTGATGCTCAAACATAGATGAGAAGGATCATTAAAACAAAACAAAAGAAAGAGTCCATTTGGCTAGTCCCTTAATCATCATTTAGGAAACTTGTGGCTACAATTGGACTTCTCACCACATGTTTACCTCCAACTTCTTCCCAGCTCAAATAACCATGGACATCACCATTTTCCACTACCCTTGGGCCCTTCAAAGTGAGCTTGAAGCTTAGCTTCTGGTACTTCTCCTTGAAAACCAATCTATCTGGCTTAACCTTCAACTTGAAACCATCAATGGGTGCCAATTTAGCAACATATGTGGCCATTCCTTCTCCAACATTTGTCACTGTCCTACTAAACTCTTTTACTACTTTGGTATTCAGAGGCAGTATCGAAGAATCCTCATGGAGAATGGCAATAAATGAGGGGTAATTAAGATCCAACAATGGGTTTGAACAGTCAGCTTTTGAGGATGATCTTGTTATCTTCTTGATTTCCTTCTTGGTGTAATTCAAAGCACAAAGAAGCCTCACATAGTCCTCTGCATTCGCATCATATACGAGTCCAGGGTCGAGTGCCTTGTTAGGATTCAGTTGACCCGCTCCCATGGCCAGAGGACTGGCGGGTCCCTCGTTGTCGACGAGTTCAGTGATGGGTTTGAGAGTGTTATCCAGTGAATCTGCTGTGGTCATCATGGCAGACCGAATGGCCGCAGGGCTCCATTCGGGATGGGCAGCTCTCAAAAGTGCTGCCACTCCAGCTGCATGAGCACAAGCCATGGATGTTCCATATACGATGTTGAAGTTGTTATACAGACGTCTTGATCCTTCGTCCACCACAGGACTTGTTGGAACCCAAGACCCAAGAACAAAGGAGCCAGGAGCAATGAGGTCTGGCTTTAAAACATGGGGGCAGATTGCAGACGGCCCTCTGGAGCTGTAGATTGGTACTCTGGGTGCTGGCTTTGTTCCAATACGCATGTTAGGAAATTTCAGAGTTGCTCTTGGGTCATGACTTCCATTAATGTATTTAAGGATTGCTTCACCTTGTTGGTAATTCATGAGAACTGCTGGAAATGAAAACTGGAGGTAAGGATCCAAGTTATTGCCTTCATATAATAAGAAGATACCTCCAGCTACCCCTGCTCCACGAACATTGTAGATTTGTTGAGCAATGTCGTCATCTGGTGTAAACTTATCATCATAGCCAGCCGTGCCTTTGCACACGATGATCTTGTGACCAACTTTGTTCAGTTCCTGCGTATCTGAGCAATCACCCATGTAGACGAGGGGTAGTCGGGTTAGCGAAGAGCTTCCGTGAGACAAAGATGCACCTGCAATTGAAACACCATTGCCCAGAGCTACAACTCCGAACAGTTCACGATCGAGAGAACCAGAGGCCACAGTAAGCAGCCACGGAGCATCATTGTGCACAGTAAATACATAGGGCCCATCATTCCCCGCCGATGCAGCAACAAAAATACCCTTCTCCATGGCAGCAAAGGAGGCTATGGCGATGGGTTCATTATAGAAATCAGAAGCTGTGTTGCCCAAGGACAAGGAGAGGACATCCACAGCATCAACAATTGCTTGATCTATTGCCGCAATGACATCAGAAGCAACGTAACTACCTCCCCACAAAGCCTTATACATGGCTACCCGTGCTTTTGGAGCCATTCCTCTTGCAGTCCCATTGGCGTATCCAAAGTAGGAAGCCCCTTTGACATAGTTGCCAGCAGCTATGGAAGAGGTATGTGTCCCATGTCCTTCTGTGTCACGGGCAGAATTCATGGAGAAGTCTATGTCGGGTCTGTAAGCCATTATACCTTTACTGTAGAAGCGAGCTCCAATTAGCTTCCTGTTGCACAAGGTAGAACTGAAATTTGTACCACTTACACATTCTCCTTTCCACCTCTTTGGAACTTCGGCCAGTCCATCGTCTCCAAAGCTTGCACTCTCTGGCCAAATTCCACTGTCAACTAGCCCAATTATGACATCTTCACCATAGTTTGACACCGGCCATGCTCCAAAACTAGGATTGAGACCAAGGAAATCAGGGGTGCGGGTTGTGTGGGCCTTAAGAGGCACGTCGCGAGTCGATGAAACAAAGCCAGGTGATTGTTCGAGCAGTTCGAGCTCCAAAGGGGATAACCTTGCAGCAAAACCATGGATAGCACTGCTATAGGTATAGATGAGGTTAGAGGCTTTAGTGGTGGTAGCAACACCAGCCATCCCATCCTTAATGGAAGAAAGTGTAGCTTCATACCAGCTATGGTGATCTCTGAAGGGTGTGGGCATGGCTGATAAATCCATGTGGACGATGTACACATCTGGTTTTGCCACCAAGGAGGTGATGTATGAAATGGCCATCAAGAGGATCCACCAGAGGCAAAAGGGTTTTACAGTAGCCATGGCTGAACATTCAGAACAGATCGAAGAACAATGAAACCATGAGGATGTTCTTATACAGTCCAATCTCTGTTGTCTTTATTCTTAATGGATATGAATGACCGACGGATTGTTAATGGGGCCTTCACTTTCAGCCTGTCCATGTGGAAAATGTGGAACAACTTCAGTAGCAGGGATCCGTATTCCATACAGTATGGGCAATGGACGCCTTTGTCTCCACGGATCCGTGGATGTACGATTGAATGGGGTTTCCACTTTCTACCTGCCCAAGTGGAGAATGTGGAAAAATTTCATCTCTACATTAACAGAAAATATCCGAGAAACGATTAAATTGGCCACCACTTTGGTCGATAATGAAAAGAAAAACAATATGGTTGTATTTTCTGGAGCTCTAAATGGGTTTAAATGTTGCCGACACAAAATTTTAGTTTTGATTCGGGTCTCCAATAACATATAAAATATGGTTGCGTTTGGATGAATTTCAGGATTTGTACTTTTAAAAGTCTCAAAGCACAAAATTCCAATTTTAGGATTCGTGTTTTGGGGTTTGAAAGTGCTTTTGATATTTTCGAACTTTTCATGATGTATATATATGATCCCTCACCTTATTCACTTTAGCAACAACTTTGTGGAGGGACCATTGAGGTAAGACATTGACAAAATTGATTATCGTTACTCTTGGGCCCGACATATTATACTAGCTAGCACACTTGCAAATGGAGGTGGAAAAATGTTGAATACCATGTCACTTGTGATTTTCTCATCATTCATTTATTGTTGGAAATTTGAAGCAAAAATAAAGTCTGTGCCCACATCGTCATCACGATATATTCACAAAGAGAGGCTGTTTCCAAAATTTGAATCCTGATCACCTAGGTCACAGTGGAATAACTCAATCATTACCTCAAAACCCACCTATATTGATATTCAGAGTTATATTATCATTATAAAATTTTAAGTATATTCATCAATAATTATAAATGCCAAATATAATCGGTTCTAATCGTGCTAGACCCAATTGTCCCAATTAAGAACTTGTTCACTTATGACTTATGAGTATAATAACTATTACAACTTCACACTTGATGTGAGAAATATAATTAAATAGGTTTAGTATAAGGAAAATGATGCTATTTTCTTTCGTGATGGTGCCAGTTAGGGGTGCTCAACCGAACCGTGGGTTTATTTTTTAAATTAAATCGGACAAATCGAAGCCGATCAGTTAACTGATTGACCGATTCAATTAACAATCGGTTCAGTTTTTTGGTTCATCGGTTTTTTATTATTTACAATATATTATAATAAATATATAAATATATAATAAAAACTAAGAATATATATATAATATTATATTTTAAATAATAAATAATATATTATATATTATAAATATATATAATACATATTTATTAATTATAATGTATAAAAAATATAATATATAAATATATGCATACCGGTCGGTTCAGTTAACCACCAGTTTTTCTATTTTGATTAACCAAAACCGAACTGGTACCTTTGATTTTTTTAAAATACTGAACCAAAATCGAATGAACTGGTTCAATTAACCGAACTTTCAATTCGGTTTTTCAGTTTTTATTGCTCACCTCTCGTGTTGGTGGTATCCCTTGAGAGTTGGGGCAGTCAATGCAGTTTATGCCTTTTTCTGGTGGTGGTACACTGGTACACTGGTACCCTTGGTTGGTTTTTTGGATATCCATTTTGGGGATCTAGAGGTTGAATCGGTGGCTATTCTCAAAGCAATCTCTTGGATTGCAACTGCAAATTGCAGTTGTCTGATTTGTTTTGGCTGTTCAAGCTTTGTTTAGGAAAGGAGAATCTCTGTCAAGTGTGATGGTAGAAAAACTCTTGTATCTCTTTATTGATAGAGATACTTCGGAATTGATTGAGCCACTTCGGAGAAGTTATTGAACATAGATTTACAGTAAAGTTCAACTGGTCACAACAGACCTTATTCCGGCTCCCAGCACTTGACTTGCCTGTGTTTTATTAGAGGTTGCAAGGGAGTGCTGTAAATATAAATTAACTCCATTAATTCCTCCTACTGGTTAGCTCTGTTGTGGAACCCATTCATCTAAAAAAATGAATCTAACCTTCTCGATACCTAAAGATTAGGAAGAAAAATCTGCTGCTTCCATGGCCACATGTCATGCAACCACAGCCGTAGCAGATTTGACTCTGCAAGGTAGACATGGTGGACCCATGAAAAGATAAGACTACATATAATTTTAGTTAAAATTCCAATCTTGTCAGCAGAGATTATGAGAGAGAAGAACTTAATTTTCAATGGAACGTTTTCACACAGCCTCATCCATATCTCATGAGAAAGAAACAAGAAAAGGGGGACTGAAAGGGATATAATGCTCAGGTTGAACATATAGGAGAGGAATTATTAAAATAGAGGACACCATCTTCTACATACAAGAATTATTGCTGCTTGCTGGCATTATGCATTATTATTGACAATTGTTGTAAAGTGGAATAATGGTTTGCAAGGTTTTTTAAAATCGGACCAGAGTCACCAGACAGCGAATCGTTCTGGGTCCGATTTCTGGGCTGAACGGTCCGACCGTCCGGTGGTCTGAATGGATGGCTCGTTTTGATAAAAATAAAATAAAATAATTTTTGGCCAAAAAATGGTTTACTGACAAAATCAACAGTTTTTGGGGTGAAACAGAAATTGGTTCCTGGTTTTTCCAGTCTAATCGTCTGGCCTGGTCCAATTTTGAAAACATTGATGTTTTGTGACATATAAATTGTGATATACTGATATCAACATCAATAATTGTTTGATTTATTGTCCCAATGACATCGGATTCGAAGAAACTAACTCTCCATAGCATGGTTTTCAAAATTGGATTGGACCGGACTGGATGGTCAGACTGAAAAACTGGGAACCGATCACCTGACCGGTTCCGTTTTACCCGAGAAGACCAAAAACTGTTGATTTGGTCAGCAAACCGCTGACCTAGGCAGTCGAATCATTCAAACTATTCAACAGTTTTTGGCAATTTTTTTTGTTTTTTTATTTTTTTGTTAGAACAAGCCATCCATTTGATTTGAACGGTCAGACCGCTTGACTCAGGAATCATGCCTTTGGGGCCGTTTCTCACAATCCCATTTGCATTGCTATCCAAAATAGAAAACCACCACAACAGCGACGGAAGAGGTATGTGTCTCATGTCCCACAAGGTCTCTTTGAGAGTTTGGATCAAATCGGCACACATTGAGTAAGCATTCAGAATATTTAGGGACACCTGCCCCATAAAATACCCTCAGCCTACCCTTAAAATGATTTAAACAAAATTTTAAGACAGCTGTCCCATAAAATACCCTCAAGCTCGAAAGGGAAAAGACTTGGAGCAAAACCATGGATGGCATGGCTATAGGTATATATTGTTAGAGAATGAAACCCCATTAGTTAAGAGACTTCACCTAACAGCTAATGGAAGAAAGTGTACCTTCATACCAACTCTGGTGGTCATTGAAGGCACACAAGGGGATATAATTAAGGCCTGTTTGACTTTTATAAAGTATTTTCATACCTTTGAAAATATAAAAATACAAAAAACATGACATAGCCTTTGTATTATGTATTTTGTACTTTTTGCTTTCATATATATACGAGAAACCTCAAAAGCACGAAGTCAGCTTTTTTATACTTTGTGCTTTTGACGAAATTGTGCTTTTATTTTTGTGTGAACGGGTGGTTACACTCTTCAATAAAACTCTTGACCCTACCTCCACTCGTTGTTGCTAGAGTCAGACCGCTGTCATCGGTCTCAAACCCCGAAACCATTGAAAACCATCATTAGAAGTACAAACAGGCATGCTTTTGCCAAATAGAAAATGATACTTTTGTTTTGAAAAGCATACTTTTCAAAATTTTTTATCCAAATAGTTTTTAAATCAAAAATACCAAAGTAAAAGTACTTTATGTACTTTATACTTGGATATTTCTAAGAATACTAAAGTAGAAGTCTATCGAAGCATTGCCTAAGTTTCCACACAAAAATTTATTAGTTTTGAATTGGATATCCAATAACATGCATGTAAAATAAATTATTGTCATTATCATCACCATTGTCCATGCCTTATTCTAATAACTATATGGGGTTGGCTACTTGAATCCTATTTCATGAATCCATCCAAGAAAGTTTCAGGATGCGAGAAATGGAATATAACAGTAATTTTTGTTTTTTTTTCCTTATAAATTACAAGAATGCCACTCTCTCTCTCCTATCAATTCTCTTTCTCTTTCTCCTTACAAATTACAAGAATATCACTTTCACTCCTACCAACTATTTTTTTCCTTACAAATTACAAGAATGTCATTCTCTCTCCTGCCAATTCTATCTCTCTCTCTCTAAGGGAGACCTAAGCTCGGCACCTTAGTTGCTAGGGAGACCTCGGCCCAGCATCTCAACCGCTAGGGGACCTATAACCAAAGGTAGTAGAACTTAAACTTGCTCAAGTCTCTAATTCGAATCGAGCTCAAACTTGACGGCACCTCGACCACTGAGAGAGACCTCAGCTCGACACCTCGTCAACTAAGGGGGACCTTAGCTCGACACCTCGCCTGCTAGGGAAACCTCAGCTCGACACTTCAGCAAATAAGGGAGACCTCGGCTTAACACCTCGGCTGCTAGAGAAACCTACAATCATAGGTAGCCAAGCTCGAACTTCCGAACTTGTTAACTTGAGCCAAGCTCGAGCTCAAGCTAGATTATTAACATCCAGCGGAATTTGATGATGTTTAGAACCTTTTCTTATGTTTAGAATTTAGATTTTAGAACTTTATAACACGTAATATATATATCCTCTTCCCACGCATATCCTACACCTTTTCCATTCCATGCATGTAGCCACTCTTTACTATTTTTAATTTTGTTAAGGATTTGATTAAATGATGGAACAACCTAAGTACTCCTAAGAGTTGAAAACTTCCGTTATGACCTTTTGGAGTAGCCAAAGAAATCCCGTTAAAGGGAACCTCCTTCTCTTTTAATTTATTTATATAGACTAAAAAATCCCGTAAAACCCAAGGCAATTTTCCACTTCTTGGAATAGTCTCTTCCTCCAAGGCTAGAAATAGTCTCTGCAAATCCACCTCTTGGAGTAGCCAAGGTGGCCTTCTCATTTTTTGGATAATTAGACACGTAACAATTTTTGAGAAATTCCTACTAAAGCCCACAATCCACTACTAGGCTACATCCCCCCCACCATTTAGATATGTGAGGACCTCATTTTTTTGGAAAGCTAGACGTGTGGCATTAGAAGTTGCTACTAAAGCCCACAACCCACTACCACCATTTAGACATGACATCCTATTAATTCAAGAAATAAGATTCAAAAAGTGGGTAGTTTCACTCCTGAACATTCTCAATAGGATTCAAAAATAAACCCACATTTGTTTTTGAATGATTTTTTTTCTAAATAAAATACTTTATTAATTACAAACTTGATTTAATTTTCAAGAAGCAACCTAATTTAACCTTTAAAAGTAAATAACTCAAAATAGATTTATTAGATAAATAGTAAATACCAAATAAAGTGGTTATTGTTTACCAATAAGATCTTATTTAATATCTAAATCAAATTAAAAAAAAAACATAAATTAATAGTGAGTTTCAAATAAGTTAGGTCAGAATAGATTGTCAATTGCAAAGATGCAAGACCTATATTAGTTTTTTTAATTTAATTTTTGATACTAAATAGTAAACTTCAATCTAAATTATGCACACATTTAGTTACCCTGTACTTAGTACGGGAGTCATTCTTGGTGTGGGCCCATGCCCGTTGCTGGTCCACTTCATACAGTTGAATCGTCGCTGCCACATAATCTCCTGGAAGTGTCGATGCCTGGAGATAATCGAGAAGAGTTTAGAAAGAGAAGAAATAAAAATGCAAACAAAAAGCAATTACCAAAAAGAAATGTCACCACTTGAGAAAGCTTTAGCATATAGAGAAATGTGAACCTACATGGTTGCGACCACTCTTGATACCTCATTTGGCAAAGAGAGCTCTAGATAATGCGCCTGTAGTGACACGGTTGACGTTTCTCTGGAAGCAATCGCCAAGTCGTGCGAGTCCAAAATCAACATCCCATGTTAGAGTCATTCCCTACAAAAGCCAAACTTTGAACATTGACTAGGGGTTGGAAAGCTGCTTACCAAGGAAAGTGGATCCCTGTGGGGAAGGAAGGGGTTGTTGCAGCATTGGTCTTCCACCGGTCCGCATTCTCGAATTAGGGCCTTCAACGGGTAGGGTTTGCCCAACGGTCCTTGGCAAACCGGACCGAGTATAACGGTTTCAGTTCCATAAATATGTTCGACATGGGAAGCGGGTCGGTTCTTCCTATAAACAGTCCCAAAATGCTTAAGACCCAAAGCCAATTGCTTGATTAAATTTAAATA
This sequence comes from Nelumbo nucifera, assembly GCF_000365185.1. The sequence continues at coordinate 4,207,230 of NW_010729121.1, read as the reverse complement.
ATATTTTGGTGAATTTCTTATAATTTCATCATAATATATGCTTAAAATTCTTTGTTTTACTTATAGTATTAGTTAAAAGTGTTTGGTTTTTTTTTAGCTTATCAATAGTTTAGTGTTTTTCCGTCAAATTTTATTTTGGTTGCGTTACCAAATTTTAGATTTGGGTTGCTTTTTAAATAAAACACTAGTAGTTTTATATATGATCGGTTCGGTTATTAGTGTAGTTTATTATATAATCTTACATTTTATACTATCAAGAACGGTTCTAGGTGTATGATTTTGTTCCGATTAACAACTGGTTGGGAACTATTTCTGCCTTGACCCGGCTTGGACCATACCCTTTGATAGCCCTATATGTTGAGTGGCCAACTCCCGGTGGAACCACCCCTTGAAACTTGAGAAGGACCGGTCGACCACTCATCCAGCACAAGGGAAACAGAAGGTGAATCCATTAAGAATGTGCAAAACAAAATTAAGAAAAACCAAATCATCACATAAGTCGACGCTTTGTTACCTTGCCAAAATCATCATCCGCAATAGCTCCGAGAAAGGTTGTCGTTGCCGTCTTTGTGCCTGGCTGAATCTGCATTGTCACTAGATGATACCTAGGAAAGCCATACATAATGAGTTCATAATGCAGTTGTCTATTCTATTTCTACCTACTTCTTCAGTCACATAAATGCGATGAAACATTTTGTACTACCAAGAAGGCAAAAAGGTGCTACGTAGGCTTTGCCTTTGTACTTACTCGGTCGGATCTGATGGCAACGTTGAAGATTCAACAACCCATTCCCCGAATGCCTAAGACCTCAAACCATTTGCACCTACACACAGTAGCCGGCAGAATTAGCAACAACAACAACATACACATAGGAGTAGAGAGAAGTTTTTTTATAGTAATAGTTTGCTTACCAAGCTTGCATACAACATACAACATCTAACATGACAACAATAATAAAGAAATGATAACCTTTAAAAAAGTTTTAGCATACAAGGTTCAAATTTGTTTAGAAGTATTTATTAGTTTGTGTGGGTGTGATATCAACACCCAATGACAAAATCGTACCCTACAAAAGAAAAGTTTTGAGCATTATTATGGGGTTGTAAAGGTCCTTTACCAAGAATAGCAAATCCTAATGTAGAAGAAAAAGAGATACAACCTTGGTGCCGCACCAGCCTTCCTGTCTTCTTTCAGCTTGAATTAAGTGCTGTCAACGGTGAGGGCCTACCCAACGGACCAGAACGAGTCGAGCCAATTATAATGGATCTACTCCTGTTCTCGCTTGTCCTGAACCGACTCATACCCTAAACCGATTATTTTGATAATTATATATAATATTTTCTTCAGTTTCTTATAAATTTTATCATATTATATGTTTAAGATGGCACATGTGATATATATATATATATATATATATATATTTTATAAGTGAGAGATAGATAGATAGTTAAAAGTGTTTAAATTTTAACATATAAATTATGTAGTGTCTTTCTATCAATTTCATGAGGAGCAGTCAGCTTCTTATCCTACGGAACAATAAGTAAATGGAAGTCCATTATGAATGGGATGTGTCCAATACTTAGAGTGCCATCAAAAACCGGAAGCAATGTAAGGTGCAAGAGTCAGCAACCCCTTCCCCAAATGGACAAGACGTTGATCAATCCGCGACTACACGTATGACAACAATGATAAAACTTATTAGGCAGGAAATTGACACAATGATATGGCTAATAACTTTTTAGACATTTCCTATAGCCATTCTCTCCAATCCATATGATTTCTACTCACAACAGAACTGTAAAGCAATTGCATCAACTTCATAAGAGATTCAACTTTCCAATCATTAAAACTCCTACCAAGAAGTGGGTACCACAAACTCTATAATTTTGAACTTGAATGATTGAATTCAATGATTTTCTTTTCCTTCCCATGAAAATGTAAAGTTGTATGGATCTTTTTCAGATTTAGGATGAAATATCATGTAGTGGGTGGTATTGTTTTCTTTTAACTTGAAATGATTTTGTTGTTGAGAAATGGGAGTTCTGACTTCTAAGTGGCCAGAAAAATGGAACTTAAACGTTCAGAATCCTGGCCAAAATCTTTTTGGGGAATGGATCATTTATAAATTTCAGCTCAAATTGTCAACCCATCAATCATTTCAATTCACGGCAACAACACTTAAAGTGGAATGATCCTAGGAATTTAGATTATGAGTCTTGGACTGCACCAGGTTGTTTTGATGTCAAGTTGTCAACCCACCTCTGCTGTTCTCATTGAGTCCAGATAATCAGTTCAAAACACCGGAATGACTGGATGGTATGGATGGTCAAACAATTCAGGCAATAGTTAGTGCATCTAATTTTCAGGGTTGGGATCCAAGAACAATGTTAAGCATTCCTTCTTTCCTTCGTAGAACATCCACCAACTGCAAGATTTTGTGTATTTCGTTGCTGGAAGGGAAGGTCAGGTTTTGTTTCAACCAACTGGAATTGTAGCTCAGCTGCATTAACTTGAAAATTTTACACGATGTTAACAAATGCCATTACCCAATGTTAGTCTGTTGCTACTAAGTTGATGCAACAGTTCAACCTTTAGAATGTTATTCCAGACTATCTGGAGCTAACGTTCTTCTGTGGCATGCACCTAAGTAACCTCATAGCAGCCTCTCATCAAGAATTTGGTAGATCTTCAATTCCATTAAATTTGAAGAGTGCATATGCACACACTGGTTGTGAGGTTGCAACCCTTATCGATTGCACACTCCTTGGACAAGGTAGGGTACTCAAAAAGTTACCCTATTTCCTGTTGTGAGTGGTCTGGTCTAATAGATTTTTAATAAGATTCTGAATTTATATTCTCAATAACTTCAAGACTATAATTTTACATTTTTAACCTAAGGTGCAACATTATCTACAGTCAGGCAGGACTCAGGCCAGTCTGGCCCATTTCTCATCCCTTGATTTATCAGAATGAATTTTTTCACCTGAAGATTGATGGCTGCAAAAAGTTTTGAGTTTGTTTATAAGCATTTATGCAGGATCGTTTACAAGTTAGGTGATATTAACCTTCTTTTATATAAGAGGCACATTTGTGGCCTTACTTTATATATAAAATTGAAAGTGTTTTTTCTTTGAAACTAAGGCTGTAGTGCAAGTCTATGTGCACTAGTACAAATGCAGGAGAGTGCAAATTAAAAAAAAAAAAATGCTTACTCTCGTTTTATTTTGTTTTGGGTTTTACCTTACTCTACTTCATGTCTTAATTTATTTCATTTGTACTGCAATCAAACAAAATAAGATAAAATTTGAAACAAAAATAGGTTAGAATTTACACTTAAATCATATGCACTGTCATAATTGTGCATTAGTGCAAATTTATTTGCATTGCAATCAAACACAACCTAAGTGAAAAAATTCAGCAGTTGAAGAAAGCAATTATAAACAACTATATTTGGATCGGAAAGATGAAGGAACAGACCTGAAAGCAATAGAAGAATATCAATTATGAGACCCACTAAAAACAACTGACTTCTCAAATTTGAGCAACAATGATTATAAGCCGCCTGCACCTGTGAATTTAGGCAGAAGGTTTTGTCAAAAGAGAAATTAGAATTTGGGCAAAAGGTTTCATCAAAAGAAAAGTTAGGGAACAATCAAAACAATGAAATATCTATTTTCTTAATGGCTGTTCACCGTGGAGATGCTACGGTGAAAGTGGACATTAAAGAGGGAGTACGTAGATGGGGATACTCATTGAGAAGGTTGATTATTGAATAGGGAGAATACCTGTCACATGCTGTTGAGACTATAATCTTTTTCATTTTCATAGATTTTCTTTTTATTTTATTTAAAAGTATCTTTGACCAAGCATAACCTATATTTCATGCCCCTTGGAGCTAGAAACATAAAAAAGCTGGAGAGAACCAACATTAAAAAGCTGACAGAAAAAACAAAACTAAAATTCATCCAGGTTATAGAGATGAAACTCCAATATATCCCCTAATATGATATCCAAATCCTCTCTTAAAACTAGGATAAAAGCTGGAGAGATCAAAACCCAAACTGCAACCAAGATACTAACAGCTGCCACAATCTTCACCAGATTCCAGCATTTGTCTTCAGAGCCACTTCTGATCTTTTCTTTCATAAACTTACAAAACCGGGAAAATAAAATGCCTGCATGAAGCGCAACCTTGAAGGCACCAGAAACAAAGCTCTCCCTATCAAACCTGAGACTTCTGCAATTCCTCAAAAGCTTCCCCCCTAACCAACCACTGCTTTGCAGCTCCCCCATCATTCTTCAGCCATTATTTCTTCCTCTCCCCCTTCATCTTCCTCCCAAACCTTCCCCCCAGACTTTCAGTTTGTTCGCCTCTTCCCTTCTGTTTCGTTCAAATTGTTCAATTGCTTTTCTAACCACCGTTCCCCGCCCCCCCNAAAAAAAAAAAAAGAACCCAAGAGACTTCCCATTTTCAACCTGTCTATCCACTAGACTATCAAAACCCACTCTTTTCTTTTTGGGGATGCCATCTGTAGAAATCTCTTCATTTCCACTTCCTCCCCCCTCTCCTTTCCCCTTGTTCGTCAGGCTGAGGTTCTATGGCTTCCTTATTTTCCGCCCCTCCCGTTCTTTCATTCTTCCCCCTTCCTTCCACTGCCACCTTTTCAATGGCTTCCTCTTCATCTAAGTTCTCCTTACCTTCCTCCTCAACAGTGACCTCTAACCTATTTCTTTCCCTCTTCTCCTTTGAGGACTCCTCATCTTTTTTGAATGGAAGGGAGGGAATCTGACATCGTGTTAGCTGGGTCTAACTCTGTAGATGTTACCTTGTCTCTATCTTTCAATGAGGCTTGACCAATTTAACACTTGTACATCTACAAACAACCTCCAGTACTTCAATTTTTTTAAGGTATATGCCTGTTTCAACTACAAATAGCTTCAAATAATAGTTGCATGTCGATTTCTATAAATCAGCTTCAAGTATAAAGAGCAATTGTACCAAACAACCTATGGGAGGTTCCCCAGGACAAATCTGGCCTTCCAATTACCATACATCTACCTTACTGATGTTACGGTAAGTACAAGTCATCACCTGACCTACAAACACACCCTAAAGGATCGCACGGTCCACAAAAAAAAAATTGAAAAATAGGTTCTAAACCCTTCACATCAATCACACGAAACAGTTACAGAAGGTTTTCTTGGTACACAACCAAGAGAGGGAGAGAAAAAAGTCTGAAAAAAGCCTTCTCAGACCAGTCTGATTGGTATTCTCAAGCTTCTCCAAGAGAAACACAGCAAAATGAGTGGAACACTTGATCGGTTCCATTTTCCTGGCATAACAGACCTGCTTTGTTACCATATTATCTTGGAGAAAACAGTAGAGAGCTGGAACAGAAGAGAAGAAAAAGTGGAGAAGAGAGGATAATAGAAGAGAAGAAGAACGATAGGCAAAAAGTTCTGTTGGCGGTGCCAGAAATAGTTTATACCAGGGCGATCAAAAAACAAATAAAGAAAAAATACAAAAATGCCCTTGAAGCATTAAAAGTGAAACCTTTCACCTTAATAATTGACCACCTGAAACTAAGAGGTTTTCAGATGCCAAATATTGTGTTTTGTGCATGAAATGGAAAAGGGATGTGAATCATTTATTTATACATTATTGCTGGACAGAGTTCAAATGGGATTTCTTCTTTAAAATGGCATTGGAAATCATTGTAAGATGCATGGTAACCCTTTGAGTAGCATGAACAAAATTATGAGTTATCAGGAATGTTGGGATCACCTCATAACCTTTCAATCCTTTTTTCTCTAGAATCATTTGGCATGCAACATTGTCATCATAACTGTAGAAGAAAAGGGCCATTTGATTTTAAAGCAGTGGGGGAAAACTGGACCAGGCCAGACAGTCAGACTGGAAAAACCAGGAACTTGTCAGGTGATCGGTTCCGTCTTATTTCAGAACCATTATTTTATCAAAAACCGTTGATTTGATCAATAAATCGCTGATCTGGGCGATCAAATCGTTCGAATCATCTTCGACAGTGACAGTTTTTATTTATTTATTTATTTTGTCATGGGTCATCCATTCAGTTCCAATGACCGGACCATTTGACCCAGAAACCAAACCCCTAAAATCGATTCATCGTCCAGTTTGATTTTAAAAACCTTGATGAGCCTTTGAAGAGGCTCACGAATGCCAATCACCATATCATCCCAACATTTATGTTGTGTCACTGCACTTTGTTGATAGCTCCTACATCTTTGTTTCTTTTCTAAACCGGAGTATCCTCTCATATACAATCTCCTTGGGGCTTTTCTTAATTTCTTGTATCTTCCAGCTTCTTTGGTTCCATATCGGCATTTTATCGAATACCACTAAGGCATTAACTACATCCTTTTGTTCCACCATACACCGTTCAGGACCTTGTGACGGCAAATCCCAATCTTCAATTAATCATCTCATGTTTGGGGCAAGGCGGGATATGTCCTCCCGTGCTTTTCTTTTCATGTTTCAGCCAATTATTTAATATTAATAAAATTTGAAGGTTGCTGCCCCTCCACCAGAGTAAAGGTTGCTTTGGAGAAACTAATAAAAGAAGCTTTGGTAGAAAGCCATAATTTAGGTCGTAAGGTAGCTATTTTTTACCATTGCTTATAAGCTGTCTGGGTGGAGCCCACCTTGTAAATCTAGAAGCTATCACATGAAAGCACTCCAAAACAGACACCAAAGTTAAAACTTGTCCTTTTAAGCACCTATATAAAGTTGCTAATATGTCAAGTTTTGATCGTGATAGGGTGGAACTGGCCCGATCCAATTATAATTGGGATACAAAACTCTAAATAAAAACTAAATCAATTATATATTAATCAGGTTAATTAGGTCTGATCCAATTATATACTTGACATTTGGTTCATTGTTGGAATTAGAACCGAAATCCCTTGGAATCAAAGTTGGAATTATCTATTCTCCCACTTGTTTGGTTCAAATGGGATTTAGAATTGGATTTCATATAGTATGTATGACTCTCAATAAGGAAGGTTGGGGGTTTGAAGTCACTTATCTTTGTTTTTTTTTTAATCTGATCCACTAGAGTGAGATTCCCATTACCAAGGGGGGGAGGCCAAAAATGGCCATTTCCCTCAAATGGGGAATTGCCATTCTATAAGAATGGGAATTCTAATCTAATTCTGGCCAATCAAATAGTTAAAATTGGAATGGGCATTACTTTTAATATGACAACTTGGATTTCATTTTTGATAAATATAACCTTAAAAATGGCAGTAAATAGTAAAATTTTTATATTGTTATAAAAACAAGTGTTTTTTTAACTAAAATTATCTTATGTAACGTACAAAATTATCCTTTTAGACATGAAATATAACACAAATTACAAGAAAACCATGAGACTTTTATATATTATTAGTTACATGTTTGGTTTGGCTCTTAATCAATTTAGAATAGCAAAAACCGGTATAATCAGTTTGGTTATATCAGGTAGACCTGACCCATTAATGACCTTAGCAAGAATTTAGGTAACTATAGGGATGGAAAATTTCCCCATAAAATTAGGGCCCCACCCTTACCTAAGTGGTGCATGTTTTCCCCTATCTTAAACAAGGCAATGGGAAATATTTTTGCCCCAAACTAGGGCTAGATTTGCATATAATTTCCCAAATCCACCATGAGCCCAGTGGTAAATTACTAAAATTCTCCTAGGTTTAATATTAATTTCTAAAATATCCCTGCATTTCTGTCAAATTGTTAAAACCTATAGTATCCTCTCATCTCATTTCTAAAATACCCCCCAATTCTCATAATATAGTTTCTAAAATGTCTCAAATTCCCATAATATCATTTCTAAAATGCCCCCAAATTTACTTTCAGGTGGGGAAAAATTAAGGGATTCTCCATCCTTGACAAGGAGAAGTTGCTATACCATGAATCCACCCCGTTGCTATTCCTAAATCATAATCATCTATGCCTTATCCCAACTATATGGAGTTGGCTACATGAATCCTATTTTGCCAATCTGATCAGTTCTTATAATTAGCATAGTTGGTGGTCTTCTATGCACCTGTCCAAATCATCTTAGTCTATTCTTTCTCATTTTATCACCAATTAGAGCTATTCCTAAGTTTCTAGAAATAACTTCATCACTATTCCTATCATTTCTATCTTACTCTACTCCATACAATATAATTGGCCTTACAACTGTTTTATAAAATTTTCTTTTAATTTAAGTGGTATTCACCTGTTACCTAAAAATCTAGGTGTACCCTTTCTATTTTCTCGTTCTAATGCTTTGGGTGAAATCCTCCTCATCTCTCCCTTATATGAATTATTGAACCATGATATCCGAAATTATCACATCAATAACATGGTTTGGGTTGGGCCCATTCGTATATGGAGAACAAGCATCAGAAACAGCTGAAATTTCCCAAATGTAAAATCTCAGACGTGGACTGGGCCAACTACGAGCCCATATCTTCCGCATCCGCCCCAGCACATGGGCGTCTAGACTTCTCTAGACTGAGAGAACCGTCTGAGTCGAGATTCCGTAGTCGGTGAGTCGTCTCGCCCTCCTCACTCCTCAGTCCTTCGTATTAACACTTCCCGAGTGTTAGCGACTTAGCGTAATATGTCCGATTGACTGCCGTCCGCAATTCGAGCACCAACTGTACTTGAATTATACAGTCTGATCATTCAGTCGTCCTACCCATTCTCTCTCTCCCTCTCTCTCTCTCTCTCTCTCTCTCTCTCTCTCTCTCTCTCCAGCTTCATCTCTGTTCCTCTCCTGCAAATCGACTTAATGGCTGACAGCAGTAACGTAGCCGCTTCTGGGACAGAGAATGTCCCGGAAGTAAATCCACCGCAAGTTAGACGTTCTTGGGCCGACGAGGAAGATGATATGGCCGAAGAACCCACTTCGTCGGCGTCCGGAGACAAGCCGGCTGAACTGAATGTCGATTCTCTGGCAATCGATGAGAGCAAGAAAGTCAACAAGTTTCTGGACGAACCAGAAGATTCGAATATTAAAGCGGTAACAGAGTTTTTCTTTTTTTCCCCCACTTGTTTCTTCTTGGATATTAGGGTTTTAGATCACCAATTTGTTTTTTCTTCACACTAATTTTGATCTAGGTTACATCGGGGGATACTCCCTATACGTCTGCTTCTACTTTCGAGGATTTGAAACTGTCTCCTGAGCTGCTGCAGGGGCTTTATGTTGAGATGAGATTTAATAAGCCTAGTAAGATTCAGGCAATAAGCTTGCCGATGATCCTGACTCCACCGTATAAGGATTTAATAGCGCAAGCTCACAATGGTTCTGGAAAGACCACTTGCTTTGTGCTCGGGATGCTGAGTCGGGTTGATCCCAATCTCAAAGCACCTCAGGCGCTTTGCATTTGCCCTACAAGAGAGTTGGCCATCCAGGTATCTATTTATTAATATTCTTTTCTGCACCTCCTCCTGTTGGTGGTATTTGTTGGTTCATATTGTAACGGTAGGAAACGAATGTTGCAGAATCTGGAAGTTCTACTGAAAATGGGAAAATACACAGGGATAAGTACTGAATGTGCTATTCCCTCGGATAGTTCCAACTATCTTCCAATTTATAAAAGGGCGCCAATAACGGCACAAATAGTGATCGGAACTCCCGGTACCATAAAAAAGTGGATGTCAGCAAAGAAACTTGGGACGAGGGATATTAAAATTCTTGTTTTTGATGAGGCTGATCACATGTTAGCAGAGGTAACTTGTTTGCATTTAACTGACTTCAAATTTATTCATAGGATTAAGTTCCTGGGATTTTCTACTGTTCCTCCTCGCTTGACTATTTACAGAATTCTGTCCCAAGTTTTCTTAACCTAGCATGAAATATTGCTGCAAGCATACATACACACATACATAGCTATATATACATATGGACATGGGTTAAAGTAGTGAGAAATGATTTGAGGGCCTATAGTTTAATAATGGATATGGCACTGTAAAGAACAGAACGGAATGACAGAACAGGACATATGTAGCCCATCCCATAAAATTAAGATAAAGCTTAGACGATGACATACGTATATAATACACACATGTGACACTTTGAGAGAGCATATTAATTGGGAACACAAATAACTATCACTATTAAACAACTCCTTGGCAAGGAAGTAAGGATGATCTGTAAATGAGTTTATTGGCCAATTTGATATCCATATATACATATACCAATCTCATGGCCTTTTGCATCAGATTGATGAACCGTGCTCTAGAATTGTTCCCAAACCCGTTTCTACTACATTTGTGGGAGTTGGAGATAATCTAATTCCCTCTTTTATTAAGGAACCTCAACCTTGTTCACTATATGTGGTAAGGCATGCAAAAATCTAGAACTCTGCCATATTTCCTTATTTCATTTAAACCTCCTTTTGTTCTACTTCCACCAAAAGAGATGTCAAATTGAGAGTCTTTCCCAAATGCAGCCTCTGTACTACTGTACTTAACGGCTATCAGTTCTGCCCTTATTGAATTTCACATAACAGGAGATTTATCAAAAAAAAAAAACAATTCCCATAACAAGAGGTCCTGAGAAAATGTTAGGATATGTCCTTGATGGCCTCTACAGACCTCTCCAACTCGTGAAGCTCCTGGGCTACACAAACTACAGCCCTCAAAATTTAGGGGGTGTATGCGAAGTTTTTCCAAGCAATCTTTCAGGCTTTTCAAAGCTCGGAAGACCAAAATTTGGTCTTTTTCTGTTTGGCAATGTAGGACAGGAAGCTGAAAAGACCAATGCACAGAAACCTCGTGGAAGCCCAAAATGGTGAAAATCAGGAAGCTTCAATGAAGCTTCCCATCTTTCCGTCCCTAAAATCTCTCATTTAACAGATCAGTAGACCATGGTAGATCAAGATACTTACCATGGTCATTATCTTTAAAGACAGGATCCCAAAAGCTCAGTATCTCTTTTTGCCATCTAGGCTATCGGAAGATCTTTCTAAAATGACTTGCTGAACATCACCTTAATTTGACGATGTTAGTGCTGAGTGGACTCAGATGCCAATGAGTCCTTTGTTTAGCTGATGTGGAAGAACTCAACCATTGCCAGTTTCTATCTGTATCTTATGTTGAGAAAGGGTCAAAGATCTTCCGAGTTTTGACCAATGCATAACCCTTATTGATATGGTTTCTATAATACCTTCTTGAGATGTTTCCGTTCTCTTGAAAATTCTCCATTTCTTTTTCCTATAATGTCCAAATGATTGTCACCCTGGTGCATTTTCACATTATTTTACCTTTCTTTCTATTTTAAGGGATGATAGATAAGCCCACCTCATTAGAAGGAGGTGTCCATCTACAGCCAGACAGAGAAAAGAACCAATGCCATACTCAATGAGCGAAAAACAGGAGATTATCAGGTGATGTGTTAATTTCCCATAGGTGTTAAAAAGGATAGAACAATTTGGGGCTGGGGGGGATAAACACCAAGAAGGTCTTTTCTTCTGCAGAGTCTCAAGGTTGTTGATTTATGTACACATGCAAAAACATGTCTGCACCTATCTGCAGATCCTTTTTTTGTTTTTTGAGCTTGCTAATTCAGACTCCACACAGACACATAACAGAAGCTCGTTTGGTTGAATCTTGTTCTCTTGATTGAGACAGCAAACTGTTGTGTTATTTGTAATGGTGTTTGGACTTCTAGTGATCTCATGACGTTCCTTATCTCCAAGATTCCCCAATATTCCCTCCATCTTCTCTTAATAGGATAGAGAGGGCTATTCAAGATAGGTAGAATGTTAGTTATCAATAAAAAGACTAGATAGAATGTTAGTTATAAAAAAAAAAGACTAGATAGAATGTTCTCTCCAATCTTTGTAGGTGTTAGTAAAACTAAATGGCTAAAAGGGTTTTGCAAATCATGTTTATATACTGTTATACAATGGTTAATTGTTTATAATGTTAATCAAAAAAATGTTTGTAATATTAATAAAAGTGATATTCATATTGGGATAATAAACCAGAAGCTATGGTTAAACAGTTAGTCATTATTTGATTTAAATAAGTAGAAGATATATATTTGTTTATAAGATAGGTGAATTAATCTTCCATGTGAGGCTCACTAATCAAATATAAGGTGTGTTTGATACTTATGCCTCACCCAAAGGAATATATTTCATAAATGCTTCAGTCTGAGGTGAATGCCCCAAATGTAAATTATGCATCTTCAGGCATTTTAGGAATAGCTTGACTGCCTTGTAGGGCATCTTAAAACATTGATTTGATCAGTTTTTCTTGATCAATAACAAACATTGATTTTATCAGTTCCTACAAGGAAGCTGGCCCAACCAATGATGACATTTATTATTGCCTTATTTTACATCAGATGGTGTCAAAAAAAAAATCAAATGGGAGCCAAAAGAACTTCCATTTTTCTCTTGCTAATTATGTGGTTCTTTTTTCTTCTAATCAATATTTGAATTGCTTTTGTTAAGAATCAAAACAATAAATATAGAAAATACTGTATCATGAACAAATCAATGTCTCAATTTTTTTTTCTTGATAAGCAAGACTAAGTATAACTATTGCAACAACAGCAAAATGTACAAAGTTGGTAACTGAATAAGCTGCCTTGATTACAAACAAGTACCTTTATCAGTTTGCAAGTCCATTCCAGATTGGGGCTTCTTCAAATAAATTTTTCTCTATTGACCCCAGATCTAGCCAGTGAGTATTGGCTGCAAGTCATTCCTAAAATAAGGTAGTAAAAAAGCACTGGTTGTTCTAGGAACCCACCTGAACAAGGCATTTAGGCTGTTGAGTCTTTGCTCTAGCTTCTCTAACAAGAACCTGAACATCTGTGGTACTTCATTCCCTAGACTCTAGTCATATTATGACCACTTGGCAATCCCCTTCCATGTTTATTCCATTCTATCCAGCGCTTGAGGTCAATCTTTACTTGAGATCAAGATTTCTACTCTCACTGACTTAACACCACTCACCAGCCCTGAGAAGCTGATAGCTATGTTGACCTAATCATCACTTATCACCCCCTGACCAATGATAGTCCCTGCACCTCCTTCATCCTAGTGGTAATGATAATGTGGGGTGGCTGACTTTCACAAATATTGGATGATCTGACTTTCATTTTGGCCACTAAAAAAGCTTCTTAGAGGATGTAACTGATGCTCAACAGATGAGCCCTACCTGATAAAAAGATTGGGTGTCCCATTCCACCACCAGCCTCTTGATGCACAATGGGTGACCATGACCCTGAAGAAGAGCAAGGACCTTGAATTTAGATAGATTGTCTTCACCAAAAGGAAGCATCCAATTAAATACCACCTCTTGTAAAGTTTTACTGAATCTACACATTAGAAAGTGAAGATATTATAGACTTGACATAGAATCTACATTTTGTTCCATTTTCTTTCTTTTTTTTTGTCTAGTTTACATTTTGTCATTGATATGGTTCTGTTTTATTTTGAACTTTTCTTGATTAATGTTTCTATTTTAATGCTTGAGGACCTTCCAGAAAGAATATTTCTTGATTTATTTTGTTGATATAGTGGCATCTAATAAAATTTTATGAGTTATAGGGAAGAGTAGTAGAATGGCCCTTTTACGCTTCCATACCCAGAAAAGGTTGCTAATTTATTATTCTTTTATTTCCCTTATTCATCCACAGGATGGCTTCAAGGATGACTCTTTGAGGATAATGAAGGACATAGAAAAAAATAGTGTGCATTGCCAGGTTTGTCTCATTAGTTATTGCTATGGAGTTGATATTATCTATGCTTCTCTTCTTTTCTTGTCTTACTCTCTCCCCCTCCCCCCTCTCTGGCTAACATTCTATTTGGAGTTTGCTATGACATAGCTAAGAAGTATTTGTAGGGGCAGTGGTCCAATGGGGGCTGTTCATTATGAGATCAATGAAATTTTGGCCTCCTTGTCAATCCTAGGTCAGATAGGATTCCTTAAGATGAATTTAACTGCCAACTAGATAGTGAGATTGGGTGTGTGAAAGGATATATGTACAAAAAAAAAGAATAGCTTATGTATGAGCAATATTTCTCACCAACAGAATATTTACAAAAAATGATAAACAAGGATGCAAAGGTACCCTGCATCAGGGGACACCCCTCTCTTTATGTACAGACATGTGGGTATGCAAGTCAAAATGGTAAGCTTGGCCACTTCATTGCTGTCCGTCAAAAGTTATTTTATTACTAGTACCAGAGCTGCTCTTCAGCATGTTATAATGCATATTCATTCTTTTTGATTCTTGTATTTCTGTAAGTTTTAAGTAGGATGCATGTCTTTGGCGCAGATGATTTCATTCTCTGCAACTTTCCTATACAGGGGAGTACCATTTATTAACATTTTATTGTAGTAGCAATGGTTCACAACAGAAACCAATGACCCAATCGAAGAATAACTACAAGCATGAGAAACTTCAATGCTTTTGTGGATGACTTTGAATTAAAGGTGCTTCCATGGCTACAAGTAGAATACACCTGGTCAAATTTTCAAGAACCCTCAACTTGCTCTAAATTGGATAGATTTCTGTTCTCAATGGACTGGGAAAAGATTTGGGAAAAGTTAGTTTCTAGATTAGATCTACACTAGTTAACTTGTCTGTTTTTTTTTTTTTTTTTTATCGGTTTTTAAGATTCCAACAAGGGTGGCTAGCAAGTTGGAAAACTAATGAGAGACTTTGTTAGTAGTCAAGGGAGGAGAAAAAGGACCGTAGGGTTAGGTGGGAAGTGGTGAGTAGAAGTAAGAAGTCTAAAGGTTTTGGCATTGGGAATATACAGAAGAGAAACTTGGCTCTGTTTGGAAAATGGTTGTGGAGGTTCCTACTAGAAAAAGAAAAGCTGTGGGGTGTGGGCTAAGGTAGTAGTTAGTATTCATGGGCTTGCGGATAATGGATGGGATTCTGGGATTCTAGCTTGTACTACAAGAGCATCACCTTGGAAAGCAATGCAAGCTATCCTACCTCTGTTTTCACCCTGTATCAAGTATGACTTGCACACAGGGAGTTGGAGAGAATTCCAAGCGGCATTGAGATGGAGAAGGGGGTGGAAATCGAAGCAAAAAATTTCTTACTTGAGGAAGGAACGAATAGTGGAACAGCAATACTAAAGACCAAGGCAGACAAAAGAGTTACAATATTTTTAATAGGAGAAGCTATTTGTTGGTTGAAAGGTTTCGTTGATGGAACAGTTTACTCTGTTAAAAAACGAGGTTGGGAAAGTTCCTTTGGTCTAGTGGGGAAGAGTTATGAAGTAGAGGTGAGAAGAAACATGAAAGGATGGTTTGTTGCCATTACAAAGTATTTTTGCGATAACAGAAAACAATTGATCTGCGTTTCAGAGGGCAGGGGGAGAAGAGGCTGGATGGTTTTTGCTGATAGTTACAGGAGTTATTGACGAGACTGGAAGAGAATCACTTTCAAAAAAAAAAAAGGAATCAGCAGAAGACAATAGGGGTTCATTGTGAAGCACTAAGAGCAACATCTGAATTGCAATAAACTAGGGAGGAATCGAAGGGAGAAAAATCTGAGAGTAGGAGCTTGAAGCTTTTTTTTTTGGCTAGTTCAAACGAAAGCCAAAAATTGTCGTCAAAGGAGTTTGGAGGCAGCAGTTGGTTCTTACAATAGTAAGAGATGTTACAGATTGGGGGAGGCTTCTGGAGTGTATCATGAAAAAATTCTTGTTCAAGTGCCCTGCTTCTGTTATACCTTTTGATGCTCGAAAAGCAATCCTAGACATTGGGGAAGAAGGGCTAGCTATATCAAATATTGAGTCAGTGGAGACCTTGGATGGTCTGCTGGTGACTGAAAACTGGCATATGTCCTGTAACCAGATGGATGTCTCTCTCTTTTTTTTTTTTTTTTTTTGAGTAAAGTTAACTTTTATTGATAAAAGAAAATAGAGGATGTACAGCAGCCTGAAGAAGCTAAGACAAAATTACAAGGTAAACAATTTCCACTAAACAGTCTTTCTCTAACCCCTGATTTTGCTAGACTAGCAAGTGTGCTAGCCTCCAAGCCCCCCCTTCCTTCTCCCTTAATCAAGCTATAGTATTTGCTGAAACCCCTTCAATGGTTAGAGAGGATATACCTAGTTGTTTAACAATGCGTATTCCTGTGAGAGCAGCCAAGACCTCTGCCTTTGTGGCATTTGCCCTCCCAATTGGACCACTAAAAGCCCACCAAATATTCTCCCTTTCCCCTTGGATAACACCTCCAATTCCTGCTTGACCTGTGGACCCTTGTGCACTACCATCAAAGCGCACCAGACCTTCCTAGTGACAAGACAGTGGAGAAGAAGATTTGGAGCTCACATAGTAAACAAAGGCTCCCCTTGGATATCTTCAGCTTGTTATTTGACAAAGCCAAGGTTCTGGGCTTGATCAAGGGTTTTGAAGTGGGAAGAGATCTGGTCCAGGTTTCTCACTTACAATTTGTCGTCATCCTATTCTTGGATGCATCATTGGAAAATATCTCGAACGTGAAGAGGGTGATCGAAGCTTTTGAATTGGTTACCGGGTTGAGGGTTAATTTCAGCAAATCCAGCATTATTCCTATTAACTCAGTCGAAGAAAGTCTCATAGAGAATATCAAAGAGATTCTGAATTGTAAAGTGGAAAGCCTCCCCATTACCTACCTTGGAATGCCCCTGGGAGGCAACCCAAGATCCCTAAACTTCTGGGACCCAGTGGTGGAGAAATTTGAAAGGAAATTAGCCTCTTGGAAAAAATGTTACCTTTCAAAAGGGGGCAGACTGATTCTCCTAAAGGCCTCTCTAGAAAACTTACCAACTTATTACTTTTCAGTCTTCAAAGTTCCTCCAAAAGTGAGACTTTACTTAGAGAAAATCCAAAGAAATTTCCTTTGGGATGGAGGAGGGGAGAATAGAAATCACCTGGTAAGTTGGGACCAAGTGTGTAAGCTGAAGGAGGGAGGATTGGGAGTTGGGCATTTAAAAGAGAAGAATATCTCTCTCTTGAGCAAATGGCTATGGGGATTCCCAACTGAATCCGATACTCTTTGGGCAGCTGTTATCTCTAGCATGTATGGAACAAATGCAAATGGGTGGGACAGCAATCTTCAGTTGAACCAGGCAAAGAACTCAAACCCTTGGAAAGGTATAGTTTCCTCCCACTCATCCTTCAATCCTTTCATTAGACTCAAAGTGGGAAACGGAAATAAAATAAAATCCTGGAAAGATCTCTGGTGGGGGGATTCTACCCTAGCTGAATCCTTCCTTAGAATCTTTAATCTCTCCTCAAATCAGGACTCAACTGTCTCCTCTTGCATTCCAGCCTTACCTGCTGACACCAATTTGACTCTGAACCTGAGAAGACCTTTAAAGGAAATTGAGATCTCAGGCCTTTTAAACCTCTTCCTTACCCTAAAAGAAGTCTATCTCTCCCCTCATCCCTCTGATACCCGAATTTGGACCTTAAACCCAAATGGTGTGTTCTCTTCCAAATCTTTGTTTAAGGCTCTTCTTGCAGGTGACCAGACTTCCTCTTTCCCATTTAAGAGGATATGGAGCAGCCATATTCCTCTAAGAATCTGTTTTTTTGTTTGGGAAGCATGTCTACAGAGAATAAACACTTGTGATCTTCTCCAGAAGAAAAGCCAGGGAAGGTGTTATATCTCTCCTCATGTATGTGTGCTTTGCCTAAGAGAAGGGGAATCAGCAGATCATCTACACATTCATTGTAGTTTTTCTCAAAAGATATGGTGGCATTTCTTAAACCTGTTAGGCTATAGTTGGGCCTCTCCCAAACACATTCAGGAGTTCCTCAACCAGTGGTATGGGTCAGGTTTGAGCAGAAAAGGTAAAGTGTATTGGCAAACTGTGGTTCATGCAGTCTTGTGAGGAATTTGGGAGGAAAGAAACAGGCATATTTTTGAAAACAGGTCTAGATCTCTAGAGGACCTAATCGTAGATATCTTCTTCTGTTGTAACTCATGGGCCGTTAACAGTGTGATGTTTCAAGACCTATCCCTTAATGATCTTAACAGAAATATCCAGTTGATCCTACTTCTCCCAAATCACCCTCAACCAACCAAAAGTCTTCAGCTTCCTCAAATTGAAGCAGGGATGATTTTAAATTTTGATGGGAGTGCTGCAGGCAATTCGGGCAAAGCTGGGATAGGTGGAATTTTGAGGGATGAACAGGGACTGATTTGTTGGGCGTTTAGTGGTCCATTAGGTATTACAGACTCAACAAAGGCTGAAGTGATGGCAACCCTCACTGGTATCAGAATCATAAAAAACCTAGGCATTCAGAAAATATCTATAGTAGGAGATTCAGCTAATACCATCAAATGGCTGAAAGAGAAGGAGGGGGGCCCTTGGAGGTTGAGTCATTATCTGTCAGAGGCAAGAGACACCCTGGAACATTTGAATGTTAATCTGAAGTGGATCCCGAGGGAGATGAATCATATTGCTGATGGATTAGCTAAATTGGGAGCGAACTTAGAAAATTTATACAGCAACAAGCTTCCCCCCTTGTAATTTTGTATTTCTGCTGTTTTCTCTTTTAGTACACCTACTCATGTACTTCTTATCTCTATCAATGAAATCTGGTTAACTTTTTCTCAAAAAAAAAAAAAAAGTTTCCAGGTCCTTTGGTCAGGGGTGGTAGGGGAGATGTAGGCCTCACTGAGAGAGCTCAGCAAGCTTGCAACATCAGCAATCTCTTCCTCTCTTAAGGGCCTTCTGAGGTTTAGGTTTCAATTGGTTCCTAAGGGTGAGGGGTGAAGGCTCAAGGCTACCGAGGCTTCTTGGGATTGGGATAGGTTGAAGGATAAGAGTTAGCAAGGGTGTCCTCACCCCACCATAAATCAATCCAATAACTGATTCTACTTCTGTTTCCCACCTGATATCTGACAAACTCAATGAACAAGTCAAAGGTAGAAGAGATACCTTTCCAAGGGTTAGAAGCTTTCATCCGGTTCAAGTGGACCTTGCTATTCCCAACCATTGGCATGTTTCTTGTACTTGCTTGTGATGATGGATGTCCACAGAGCTTCCGTCTCCAAGGAGTACCTCCATAACCATTTACCAAGAAGTGCTAGGTTCCTCTCATTAATGTGTCCTAGCCCCAGACCACCGGCTTCCTTAATCTTGCACACCTGATTCCAATTCACTAAGTGGCTCTTCTTCTCACTTCCCCTTCCCATAAGAAATTCCGCTGGAGCTTTTCAATCCTGCTTTTAACTTTTCCCAGGACTCGGAACACCGACAAGAAATAGGTTGGCAAATTAGAGAGAGGTCTTAATTAGTGTTAGTCTTCCCCCTTTTGACAGAAAACTTCTCTTCCATGTGGTCAATCTTTTCTCGCATTTTTCTACCACTGGGTCCCAAAAGCTTTGGCACCTCGGGTTTCCACCAAGGGGCATTCCCAAGTAGGAAATGGGAAGCCTCTCCATATTACACCCTAGCAGCTCTTTGAATCTCACCAAGAGAGTGTCACTTACATTCAGTCCCACTATGCTGCTTTTTGAGAAGTTTATCCTAAGACCAGTCACCATCTCAAAGCTTTTTAACACCCGTTTTAGGTTAGAGATGTTCTCCCAATCAGCCTCCAAGAACAATATCATGTCATCTGCAAACACCAAATGGGACACCTGAACTGCTTCCCTGCCCACCACAAATCCTTTCAGCAGATTTGATTCCCTTGCCTTTTGAATCAAGTAGCTGTGTCTAGAATCTAGGCGAGGCACATATTCTAAAATGCGCCTTGGTGCGTCTCAGACGCGCCTTTTAAATCACTGAACAGAATTAAATTACATTTTGATGGAAGATCTATGGGAAGTTTTGGTTTGACAGGTATTGGAGGTGTCTTTAGATATGGTGCAGGTAGTGTTGTTGGCCATGTTTTTGGGAACTTTTGGATTCAGAGACTCATTAAAGCTGAAATGGCATTGCTGCAAGAATTAAGACACACAAAGCAATCAAATTTCCAACATTTGGAAGTAGAAGGGGACTCAATTACTTGTTTCTTGGGCCAGAAGTAAGCATCAAGTGATGCAGTGAGACTGGAACAAACTGTCACAAGTAAGCATCAGAAGAAATCACTCCAAGGGGTCTTAGAATCACTCTAGGGTTTGTAGGAATCACTCCATACAACAAACTTACAAGAGAGCTCTAAAGAAATCTTCATTCATTCAATAGCTTTAAAGGAAGAGAATATATCTATTTATAGAGTGACTTGTGTGGCACGGGATACTGTTCATCATAATTACAAAAATGCGACTCCTTGTCTTGTGCATCAAGAAACACAATAACCTTTTATCTACTAATGCAAATAAACTGAAAATTGAAAGACGAGACCTTCTAAACTAGAGGAAGAATGATGAGTTACCGCTCACCTCGGAAGTCCCTTCGAGGGTGGCTTAACCTCCTGAAATAGAAGATGGGGGGGAGAGAGGGGAAAGGTAGGAAGAAAATGACTTAGAGAGAGATGAAAGGGATATTCATTCACGCCACTTATTACAYGATCAGGGCCTTATATAGCTGGCCTACATGTATGCAATCATGGAGAGAATATCTTCTGGTGGCAGTGTAACTAACTCTGGGAGGCTCTGCTGTGTGTCACACTAGCCTCTCTGTCTTCTAGTGAAATGCTGTTCGGTGGTGGCCTGCTCCACTCCTACAGCTGTGTGTCACACTATCTTCAGGTGGCAGAGTAACCAACTCTGAGTGTAACTAATTCTGGGGCTCTGCCGCTTGGCTCCTCTGTCTTCTTGTGAATGGCTGATAAGTGGTGGCCTGCTCCACTCCCCTAGTGGGTTCTGGAGGGGGTGTTTGGGTCTCAACAGTTCCTCCCCCCTTAGCACTGACCTTGCCCTCAAGGTCTAGGTTGGAAAACCTCTCATTCAGCCTTAGATAAGGTTCCCATGTGGCCTCTTCTGGAGGCAGTCCGACCCATTCAACCTTGGCTTTTGGCACCACCAGCCCTCCTCGCCGAACCCATCGGAAATCCACAATCTTGACAGGCTCCGTGTAAATGTCCCCTTCATCTGTAAATTGGGGTAAGTTGGGTGAGATAGGGGTATGATTCCCCACAGCTTTCCTGAGAAGTGAGATGTGAAACACCGGGTGTAGCTTCGAGGTAGCAGGGAGGTCCAATCTGTAAGCAACAAGGCCCACTCTCTCCARCACCTTATAGGGCCCATAATATCTGGGAGCTAGCTTGTGCCAAGCCTGTCTCATCACTGAGACCTGGCGGTAAGGTYGGAGCTTAAGGTAGACAAAATCACCTACCTGAAACTCTAGTGGGCGGTGATGAGAGTCATAGTAGGCCTTCATCTTTTGTTGGGCTTTAGTCAAGTTGGCCTTGAGCAGTCTAAGGATCTCATCTCTTGCCARTARGCGAKTCTCTACTTYTGCCATCTTAGCCGACCCAAATTCATAAGGTAATATGGGAGGAGGTTCTCTGCCATATAGAGCCTTGAAGGGTATCATTCCTGCTGCTGACTGATAAGTTGTGTTGTACCAGTATTCTACCCACGGAAGCCAGTGAGCCCACTGTTTGGGCTTCTCCCCTATGAAGCACCTCAGGTAGGCTTCTAAGCACCGATTAAGAACTTCAGTCTATCCATCCGTCTGGGGGTGGTAACTTGTGGATGGGTGCAGTTGGGTTCCTTGCAATCGGAAGTATTCCTTCCAGAATGAACTCAGGAAGGCAGGGTCACGGTCTGATACAATGGATCTTGGTGTCCCATGAAATTTTGTGACATCCCGTATGAAGATGTCAGCCACCGTTGCTGCGGTGTAAGGGTGAAGCAGGGTAGAGAAATGGCTATACTTGGTGAGACGGTCAACTACTACCATGATAAATTCCTTCCCTAATGAACGGGGAAGTCCGGTGATGAAGTCCATGGAGAGGTCTTCCCATACTTGCTCTGGAATCTTGAGGGGCTGTAGGAGGCCTGCGGGAGACTGTGAGGAGTATTTCTACCGTTGACAGGTCTGGCATTCAGATACATAGTGTAACACGTCCTTGCGCATACCTACCCAATGGTAGTGGCTGCTGAGCCTCTTCAGAGTCCTTAGCACTCGTAAATGTCCTCCCAAAGAGGAATCATGAAACAACTTCAATAGTTCAGTTTTGTGGCTAGAATTTGGAGCAATCACGAACCGGCCCTTAAAGAAGAGGTCTGGTCCCACAATTTGGTACCCTGCAGCTGCGGATCAGTCCTTGCTTCTTGCCTTATGGCTTCAAATAAGGGAAAATTGGGCTGAGAGTAGGTTAGTTGGGCCAGCTCTTCTACCCGTGATAAGGCATCAGCTACCCTGTTAGCAGGCCCAGGTTTATACTCTATTCGGTAGTCAAAGCCCATCAGTTTACTAAGCCACTTTTGCTGCTCTGGGGTGTGCACTCTTTGTTCTGCTATATACTTCAGACTTCGTTGGTCTGACCTTATGATAAATTGGCGTCCCAATAGATATGTACGACATTTCTGGACTGCCATTATCACTGCCATCATCTCCTTGACATAAGTGGACTGGTTTTGGTGGGCGGCTGATAAGGCCTTGCTGAAGTAAGCAATGGGCTGTCCCTTCTGCATCCGGACGGCCCCCACCCCTGCAACTGAGGCATCACACTCAATTTCAAAGGGCTGAGTGAAATCTGGAAGAGTAAGGACTGGAGGGCTCGAAACTGCTGTCTTCAAGTCTTCAAAGGCCTGTTGGGCTTCATCAGCCCAGCTGAAAGAATCCTTCTTCAACAGGCGCATTAGAAGGGCAGCCATGAGCCCATACCCCTTAATGAAACGCCTATAATACCCTGTAAGCCCAAGGAAACCCCTGAGAGCCTTTACAGTAGTGGGCTTGGGCCATTTTTGGATGGCATCTATCTTTTCTGGGTCTGCCATGACCCTCCCTGCTGCAACCACATGGCCTAAGTATTGTATCTGTTTTTGTCCAAAAGAACACTTGGTCATTTTGGCATGTAACTGATGTTCCTTTAGAGTGGTGAGGGTAAGCCTCAGAGGTTCCATATGGGTGCCCCAGTCCTTGCTGTAAACCAGAATGTCATCGAAGAATACTAAAACAAATTGCCTTAAGAAAGGCYTGAAAATGTCATTCATAAGGGCCTGGAAGGTGGAGGGGGCGTTGGTGAGCCCAAACGGCATAACCAGGAACTCATAATGGCCATCATGGGTTCGGAAAGCGGTCTTGTGGATGTCGGTCTGGTGAACCCGGATCTGATGATACCCGGATCTCAGGTCCAGTTTGGAGAACACCTATGCTTCTCCTAACTTGTCCAGCAGTTCATCAATGAGGGGTATCGGGAACTTGTCCTTCACTGTAATCTGATTCAGGGCCCGGTAATCTACACAAAACCGCCAACTACCATCCTTCTTTTTTACTAGGAGTACAGGGGATGAAAATGGGCTGGTGCTGGTTTGTATATGCCCTTTGTTGATTAGCT
>NW_010729121.1:4162829-4179775 GCF_000365185.1 Nelumbo nucifera | reverse complement strand
TGAGAGAGCCTTGCTGAAATAAGCAATGGGCTGCCCCTTCTGCATCAAGACGGCCCCTACTCCTACACCCGACGCATCACATTCTATTTCAAAGGGCTGAGAGAAGTCTGGAAGAGTGAGGATTGGAGGGCTAGAAACTGCTGTCTTCAAAAGCCCGTTGGGCTTTACCAGTCCAACTGAAGGAATCCTTCTTTAATAGACGCGTTAGAGGGGCGGCCATAAGCCCATACCCCTTAATGAAGCGCTTATAATGTCCGGTAAGCCCAAGAAAAACCCGTAGAGCCTTTATAGTAGTGGGCTTGGGCCACTTTTGGATGGCGTCTACCTTTTCTGGGTCTGGCATGACCCGACCTGCTGCAACCACATGGCCTAAGTATTGAATTTGTCCTTGTCCAAAGGAACACTTTGTCATTTTGGCAAGTAACTAGTGCCCCCTTAGAGTTGTGAG
Source organism: Nelumbo nucifera (assembly GCF_000365185.1). The sequence goes on along the minus strand of NW_010729121.1, from coordinate 4,179,327 downwards.
GGTGAGTTTCAGATGTTCCATATGTGTGTCCCAATCCCTACTGTACACCAGAATATCATAGAAAAACACCAGAATAAATCGCCTTAGGAATGGCCTGAAGATGTCATTCGTGAGGGCCTGAAAGGTGGAGGGGGCGTTGGTGAGTCCAAAAGGCATAACCAAAAACTCATAATGGCCATCGTGGGTCCTAAAGGTCGTCTTGTGGATGTCAGCCTGGTGGACCTGAATCTGATGATACCCGGACCGCAAGTCTAATTTGGAGAACACTCGTGCCTCTCCTAACTCATCCAGTAGTTCATCAATGAGGGGTATAGGAAACTTGTCCTTCATGGAAATCTGATTCAAGGCCCGGTAATCTATGCAAAAGCGCCAACTACCATCCTTCTTCACTAAGAGTCTAGGAGATGAAAAAGGGCTGGCGCTGGTCTGTATATGCTTTTTTTCCAATAGTTCTCTCACTGCCTTCTCAATTTCCAGCTTCTGAAAGTAAGGGTATCTATATGGCTTCACATTGGCCAGTTTAGAACCGGGTAAGAGAGGTATCTGATGATCATGAGCCCGGGGTGGAGGTAATTGGTTCGGCTCCTTGAATACATCGCCAAACTGATCGAGTATCGATCGTAAGGCCTCGTGTTGGGCTTCTGTGGGGTGAACACAGCCCTGGTTGTCCAGAATTGGGACTATGGGCTGAATGCCTAAGTGCATAAATATGGGTTGGCCAGCATCCTTGGAGGCCTGTATCATGGAGGCTAAAGTGTCACCTTGTGGACTAGGGGGCCGCACCCCTTGTAAATGACAAGCCTGGCCATCCTAGTGAAAATCCATTGTCATTTTGGCCCAATCACATAGAGCAGGGCCCAGACCACGCAACCAATGAATCCCCAAATAATATCAGCCCCCGAGAAATCCAATGGGTGGAGATCCACCACAAACTTATGGCCCTGTATGAGGATTTTTTCCTTCTTACATACACCATTACACGACATCTGACTCCCATTAGCCACATGGATTGAAAAGAGAGGAGTGGGTTGTATGGTCATACCTAGCTGCTTAGCCAAACGACAAGTTATGAAATTCGGGGTAGAGCCACTGTCAATCAAAATCATCACGGTCCGGCCCGCCAATCTTCCTTCTACACGCATGGGCTGAAGAGAGTTGAGGCCCATGAGGGCGTGTAAGGAGATCTCGGCCCCGTCTGGAATCAGTTCACAGTCATTTAAGTGCTCTGGGCCTATCTCTTCCGGCTCTTCCTCTGTCTGTAGCAGAAACACTCGTTGGACCCGCATTTATGGCCCAGTCCAAACTTATCATCACAGTTATAACAAAAGCCTTTCTCGTGTCGGGCTTGCATCTCAGCCCATGAGAGACGTTTGAAGGGCATAGTGGACCGAGGCAATATGGGCTTCTGATGATCCCAACCGGTTTCATGGGCTGCTGATCGACCCGTGGAGGAGTGCTCAAATTCGGGTAGGTCGGTTTGCTAGCTCTACGAAGGTTGTCGATTCTTTCTTCTTGCAGGCGAGCCAATCCCACCGCAGCCATGACAGTCGCCGGACGGAGAGCCCTCACCTCCAAACGGATATCCTCTCTGAGACCTCCCACAAAACATCCTACTAAGGCTTTCTCCGGCCAGCCATGTACCCTAGTCGCCATCCACTCGAACTCGAGTTGGTACTCTGCTACTGTTCCAGTCTGCTTCAACCGAGTGATAAGCTCGTCGTAGTCCACGAACGCCGTCGGCCTAAAGCAGATGCACAAAGCTTCGGTGAACTCCGCCCAAGTTACCTGGGGATGATTCTGGCGATACCATTAGAGCCATAGAATCGCGTCTCCTTCTAGATGAATGGAGGCGATGGAGACGCTGGTGTGCGGGAGTTTCGTGGTATTTGAAATACCTTTCTTCTCGGAAGATCCAAGGAATGGGATCTCCACCGGAATAGTTGGGAAAGTTGATCTTAGTGACTTTTCCGATGGGGTAATACCCTGTTCTTTGACTACTGGAAGCAGAGGCTTCCGCTCTTGCTAGGTGACTGGTCTCGCCGGACTGATGCTGAGAGGCGAAGCTGGAGACGACCACTTTGAGTTCCTTGAGTTCGTTCAACACCTGGTGGAATCCAACCTCAAGCTGGTCGACCCTATCATCCACGGTAGTGGAACGTGTCTGTGGCATCATGAAGCCTGGGATTTGGATAGCCTGGCTCTAATACCAATCTGATGAGTTACCGCTCACCTCGGAAGCCCCTTCGAGGGTGGCTTAACATCTTGAAACAGAAGATGGGGGGAGAGAGGGGAAAGGTAGGAAGAAAATGACTCAGAGAGAGATGAAAGGGATATTCATTCACGCCACTTATTACATGATCAGGGCCTTATATAGCTGGCCTACATGTATGCAATCATGGAGAGAATATCTTTTGGTGGTAGTGTAACTAACTCTGGGAGGCTCTGCCGCGTGTCACGCTAGCCTCTCTGTCTTCTAGTGAAATGCTGTTCGGTGGTGGCCTGCTCCACTCCTACAGTTGGGTTCAGAGGGAGTATTTGGGTCCCAACAAAGAAGATGTTATTAGCCCAGGCCCACATAGGATTAGTTAAAGTGACGAAAATACCCATAATGTCCAAATAATAAAAAATACAGAAAATTTTGGAAAATTCCAAATTTGATTCTTCAGCTCCTGCATTACCAAGTACCATGGATCTATGGGCATGCTTTTAGGGAAATAGAGAACCTGTCATAGGAGCTGAATGTTTGGGTAAGGACTTGAAATGGGATGGCCAACACTAGCAAAACAAGGGGTCTATAGACAGCAGATGTTTCACTACTGTAACTTTGTTCTGGAAAAACTAGACAGCAATTGTTTTGGGACTATTGTAACCTTCATTAAGGTTGGTTAATGTCTCATTGGAGGGATGAAACTGCTATATTGCACCATTAAGTTTTCACCTTTTAATTTAATTCATAAAATTTCTTTTGCTGATTTGGAAAAAAACATTTTATTGTATTAGTGCATTTACCGTCATTCTTACTCTTCATCTGTTTTAGAAAGATGACTTTGTATTAGCAGAAAATTCCATGCATAGTAATATTGCCTTTATTTCAAGAAACTGGAGAATGAAACATGATATTTTTGAATCTGTTATAATTTCTCTTCATCCCAGCAATTTATGGCTATTGAGCCTAGAGAAAAAACATTGCATTCTTTAGTGTGTTGTTTTTCGATCTTTTATCGGAAACTTGCATCTTGTTTCTGATAATACATCGTATATGGAATATGGTTAATGGTTTATGATCTGTTTTATTGCGCCAAATTCTATCTTGGTTTACAGTATTTCTGCACCAACAGCTTTTCTTTTGGATGGATAAATATGTAACTTCTACAATGGCTCATGACAACTAGGTTTGATTTTTTAGTTTTGGGATATTGTCTGCAGGTGCTTCTTTTTTCAGCTACCTTTAATGAGACTGTCAAGAATTTTGTGTCAAGGGTGGTTAAAGATGGGAACCAATTATTTGTTAAGAAAGAAGATTTGTCATTGGAGTCTGTAAAGCAGTACAAGGTGGACTGTCCAGATGAACTTTCAAAGGTACAAGTGATTAAGGACAGAATCCTTGAATTTGGAGAAAGGGTGGGGCAGACAATTATATTTGTACGCACAAGAAACAGCGCCGGCATGTTGCATAGATCATTGGCTGACTATGGTTATAAATGTACTACTATTCAAGGTGCTCTTAAGCAAGAAGACAGGGACAAGATAATCAAGGAATTTAAACAAGGATATACTAAGGTCCTCATATCAACTGATCTTCTTGCTAGAGGTTTTGACCAATCACAGGTACTGGTCTGTTGTGATTTTATAGATTATTTGTGTTTCTCCTCTAGTAGTATAGATTATTTGTTTTATCTAGTAGTCTATGTTCTAACAGTTTCTTTTAGGTTAATCTGGTTGTCAATTTTGATCTCCCTGTCAAACATGAAACTCCATCAGAACCTGACTATGAGGTTTACCTACATAGGATTGGTAGGGCAGGACGTTTTGGTCGCAAGGGTAGGCTTTCCATCTCAGAGTTTTAAATTTTCTGCTAATTCTGTTTCTTAATATGCAGTTTTTTGTCATGCTCATAGAAAATGAATATGCAGTTATTCATGCTAGGTGCAACTACTGGTAGTCTACCCTTTAAAATAAAGAAAATTTTAGAAATACTATATTACATTTTATTCTCTGATGTTATGCTTTCATCTTCTTGTGGTGGAATCATGTTACAATTATAATTAATTATTGATTCCATAGTTTTCAGGGCGCCAAGGCGAGGCTAGGCGACAGGGAGGCGCCTTGTCGCCTAGGCGATGGATTTTTTTTAAGTAAAAACATGTATCCTAGGGTAGTTCCCCAATCATATTTCCTTAATAAATATCCATAATTTTCATAAGAAAAGTATAAACTTTATGTTGAAGTATTGAAAATCAACATATGCCAACATTTTCATGAAAAGAAAAAGAAGAAAGAAAAGAAATTTCAAAAAATATAGGGGATGAACCCCTATTTCTGGTATAGGAAAAGAAGAAAAGAAAAGGTGGAAGAAGAAGGAGAAGAAATTAGTATATCAAACACAAAATTAGTAAAGAAAAAGAAGAAAATGTGTTGATTGGACAACATTTTAAGTTCTTCCTTATTGGTTAGGGTTTTGAAGTCTTTGAGGGTTCAATACAGCATTTAGCAATTTTTGTGTTGATTAAACCCTAACAAATAAGAAAATAATAAAAAGAAATTAGTAATATAAACACACAAAATCAATATTTTAGCTTAAAAATGTCTATTTTATAATTATAACCTCAAAAAATTAAGAATATAAAAGTTTTTTTTTAACATGCTATAGAAAACTGCTTGGCAATTAGGCAAGGCGAGCCTCCAAGGGTGCCTTGTTGCCTAGGTGTCGCCTTGACAACTATGATTGTTTTAATTTTTATTTTTGTTGAGAAAAGTGAAGTATAAATTTATAATAACTTGAATATTTTGAGAAAAGTAAAGTATAAATTATTATTTCAATTCTTGAAATAACATGAGTATTTTTCATGTATCTTTTTGATTGGTTCCAAGATCAAGGAGGTATTATTATTTAATTATAAGGAAAAAAAGTATAAAGTGGAAAGTCCATAATAGGAATAGAAACCAAGTGCAAATTATAACTTTAAACTTTTATCAACAAACTAGCAACGAAGTACCTCCACAAAGAATAGTCTACAAGCTCCAGCTTTCTCCCCTTGGATCAGGTATGATTTGAAATTTGAATTCAGGTAACCTCATAAAGTTTTGGGAGCAAACTTGGGTTGGGGAATCCTCATTGATGAACCGGTTTCCCTCTTTGTATGCTCTGTCTGACTTGAAAAATGAGCCCATTTCTTCATTCCTTGTTCCTTTAGACTCAACTTCTAGTTTTGGGTGGAGCTTGGGCCTGAGAAGGGTTGTTAGGGATACAAAACTAACTGGGTTGCACCTTAACTCTCTTAGCCACTCCTGAAAATGTTTTTTTGGACCTTTCAAAGGAAGATAACAAAATTTGGACCCCATCTTCCTTGGGTACTTCTCTTGTGCCCCATTCTTTAAATCCTTAACTCAGCCACCTGCTCCTCCTAGTTTATCTTTTCCTGTTAAAGAGGTATGGAGCAAGTCCATTCCTCCTTGGGTTGGGAGTTTTTGTTGGGAAACTTTCTTGGAAAGAATTAACACAAGTTATCTGCTTCAAAGAAGTGAAGAACGAGGCCCAAGTCTTGTTTATCCCTGCATAGGTGTACTCTCTGCAAAGTTGATAGGAAAACTGGTTACCACCTAATGGCATCTTGCCTTTTTGCGATAAAACTACATGGGAATGGGTTTTCTCCCATTTTGGGTGTAGTTGAAACCCCCATTGAATGTGCAAATCCTGTTTTCTCCTTAATTCAGTTGGCCAATGAAAGGAGGAAGGATCATGTGGAGAAAGAAATTCACGAATTTTCTTATACTAGGAGAGAATCATTGAAAACATAATAGAATTGATCCAGATAAGGGTGTCACATTGGCAGAAATCCTTGGACTTATTCATAGATTTCTCCATGGATGACCTGCTGAAAAATTGGAAAGAGATAACTAATTCCGCCTAGTTTAACAGGGTTTCAAGTTCTTCTTGGACCTCTCCCCCCTCTGGATTCATAAAACTAAACTTTGATGGTCATAGAAAAAGGAGTACAGGGCTGTCTGGTATTGGGGGAGTCTTCAGGAATGGGGAAGGGAATGTCTTAGCCATGTACTCAGCCCCAATTGGAGAAGTTGACTCTCTCAGGGCTGAGATCTTTGCAGCTTTGGAAGTTGTCCAAAGAGCAAGAGATTTGAACATCAGAAGGCTGGTATTCGAAGGTGACTCGAAGGTGGTGGTGAGATGGTTAAAGGAAGACAACATTGGTATGGGGAACTACATCAATGAAAGGAAAAACTTTAAATGGCTAGGTAAGGACATTGAGATAAAATGCAATTGGGTGAAGAGAACTGCTAACTTATTTACTGATGGGTTAGCCAAACAAGGGGTGAATATGGATAAAATACCTCCCCCCTTGTTGTACTTAAAATTTCTTAAATATTAAAGGAGTGGCAAAACTGAATTTTGACAGAAGTTGTCTAGGTAATGCAGGGCCCTCTCCAGTATAGGAGGGATTATGAGAAATAAGGATAACAACATCATATCTTTATTCTCAATACCAGTGGGAATTGGTAACTCTACAAGGGCTGAGATACTAGCTGCGGTAATCAACATGGAGAACTTGTTAGTTGAAAGGGACTCCAAGGTGGTAGTGGGCTGGATGTCAAACCCAGAAACAGTCTTTTGGGGTTACAGGGATCTTCTGAAGAATGTTAATTGGCTTACAAGGAATATGTTAGTTAGTTAATCAACAAATGCCATGGCTGATTCTTTCTGTTTTGGACTACCTTATAATTGTAATTTAGGCTAGAGTGTGCTTAATTGCTCAGCTCTAAGGGGAGGTAAAATCTCGTTCCTCCTCTTAGGCTGATTGTACACTTTTTCTATTCTATGCTTAATAAAATACCACTCATTTATCAAAAAAATTTTATAACATTTCATTTCATTTTATTGTTTGTTAGGAGGGGGTAGTTTTTAACTTGTGAGAATTCTTAGAACTGTTTGCTGCAAGTAATGTTTTAAAACATGGAGGCATGCCATGAGGTGTAGTTTAGAATGCAAGAGGCATCCTTAGCTAGGAATGGCAATGGGGTGGGGATCATATTCCCCATCTCCGACCCCGATTCTGAAATTAACCCCCATCCCCTTCCCCGATCCCCGCCGGGGGTAAAATTTGTCCTCCATCCCCGATCCCTGATGGGGATGGGTTCCCTGTGGGGGCCCGAATCCCCAAAATTTTTTTAGATAAGTATTTTTTTTTGAAAAATAAATTTACTTAAAATAAATAAAAATTATAAATTATAAATAATGTTTAAAATATGTTTTGATATATATATATATATATATAATATAATATAAACAATATAATAATATATATTAATATTAATAACATTACGTATATATAATTGGGGTCAAGGTGGGGCGGGGACCTCAATCCCTGACCCCGACCCCATTGGGTCAGGGGAGTCGGGTCCCCATTGGGGATGGGGAAAATTGCCATCCCTATCCTTAGCCCAAGGAGGCACGGGCCTCCTCAAGAGGGGGGGGGGAGGAGTACACGAGGTAAGCTTGATGCACCTAAGGCACACGCCTCAGAAGCATAAACATTTCCAGCATGCACCTCAGGGCATTTTGAGGGCGTCTCGCCTCAAGGCATGCCTCCAGGTGTAGACCTTTTTAAAACGTTGATTGTGAGTATGGTATTTGATAATAGAAGGGTGTCTGAACCAGTTACTGAGAATTCATATAACTGTTTATTGTGAATATGGTGTTTGACAAAAAAGGGTGTATTCAGTTAGAAAAAATAATGTTGTTTTATTAAAATATCCATTACTGTTAGGTCTTATTTCTGTTAACAGTCAAAGCAGCCCTCTCTATTCCACCAAAAATTGGAAGATGTTAGAACCGAGAATGCAGGTGACAGATATGTAGGACAATGATTTAAAAGGTGCGCCTAGGCACACAGGCGAGGCGCATTTTAGGGTAGGCGCCTCGCCCAGGTCCTAGGCACAGCCCTTTCAAAAGGTGCATGCCTGCTGCGCCTCAGCCCAGGCGTGCGTCTTTTGAAAATTTGGCACTTTTTTTCTTTTCTTGTGTCTAGCGGCTGGGGCAGGGGCTCTGCCCCCGGACCCTGTGCCACGCCCCTCGAGGCAAAGTCCAAACAAGTCCACGTTAGGTCTTAAATTCTTAGTTCCCACACAAAAAATAATGATTTTATAATTTTAATTGCATTTTAAGAAGATATTTTATTAGGATGAATGAATGAACAACATTAGCATGGAGCATGGCACGGGGGTTACCCCCTATTTGGTCGGGTCGTTGACAATAAGACCAGAAATCAGGAAAATTCTCACATTACTCGGAGCTGCAATTTGTGGATCTCTAGTTCTGAGCTGTTTAAAAGGTGTTCCTGTTAGTGATCTGAATAGAAACTTGTTAACCTTTTTATTCTCCTCCTCCAGGCCGCTTCTCATTCCTTGTGGCCCTGGGATAAGAAAGGCGAGGGGGAGATGACCTTATACTTCGATGGCAGTGCTTCAGGCAATCCAGGTAGCTGGAATTGGAGAAGTGTTCAGAGATAGGATTGGCAGTGTTTGCTAGAGATTTGGCTGCTCTTACTGGTATCCACATTGCTAGAGATTTGGGCTTACAGACTCTAACCATTATAGGAGACTGCTAACATTATCAAATGACTTGGAGAGGAGGGAAACACTTGGAGATTGTATCACTATTTGGCTGGAGATATTCTGACTTCTGAGTTCAATGTTCGTAAATTTGTCTTGGGTTCTGACGAAATTGAATTCTGTTGCCAGATGGTTTAGCTAAATCTGGTGCACATCTGGATGTAATGCTTAGTAATAGTTATCTCCCTTGTAGCCTGTTCGACATCTCTGACTTCACTTTGCCATGATGTACATCTTCTCATGTACCTCGTCTTTTTAATAAATTTCAGTTATATTATTTTAAAAAAGAAAAAACACTCCATCTTAAAGAGGTTGATTCTGACTAGTGTCTTGACCAAAAAAAAAAGACTAGTGTCATATGCTATAATAACCAATGTTCAGAGGACCGGACGGGTGGACCGGGCATAGAACTGGAGAAGGGAGAGGTTCACGGGTCAGAGGTTAACCGAGGTCGAATAGGAGGTTGAACCATGATGATGCGGCATATACATCATATATCATACGGGTCATATAAATACTATATAATATATTTTACAATTTTTAATGTACTTAAATATGGTGGATGGATGGTAAGTTACTTAATTTTTAAAACAAATGACTAGGGTTCAAGTCTTTTAACTTACATTTTCTTTAAAATACGTGCATAATAATGTAATATGTATAATGAATAGTCATTAATTAGCATAAGAGGTGGATTAGTGATAATTAAGTAATTTGTGAAAATAATAGGTCTTGAGTTCAAATCTTGTTAACAACATTGTAAAATTTCACTTATGTATGGACTCAGGTTGTTTCATGAAACCAGGACCAGTTCACCGGTTTTCTGGTTCAACCGGTTGGTTAGCCGGTTTTCAGCGGGTTTTGAACAAGTCTGGTTATTGGGGTATGACCGAACTGGTCAGGGCCCTGGGTCATGGCTCAACTCTCTGGTCCGGTCCGGTTTTGTAAACACTGATAATAACTAATGGTTCTAAATCAGTCTTTGCGGAATCCTTATGCAACATGAAATTTTGAGGATACAGACATAAAAGGATTCTCATGGGTTCATTTGATTTTACAGGAGCTGTGTTCAACCTGCTCTGTAGTGACAGGGACAAAATGCTCATGGAGAAGATTGAGAAACACTTTGGGCATCGAATTGCTGAGGTAATTTAGATTTTAGCCTTCCGAAAGGCACTGTAAACTATGTTGATATTGAAAATCTTTCATGCAGAAAAGAGTTAAGGGTTGGCTCTATCTTTTATCTGTTTCGGTTAAATTGGAGGAGTTTTTGACATGTTTCTAGGTATTTTTTTTTGCGGTAAAGACGGTATTTGGCATGTTGGTTAAATGACGTGTTGTTTTTGCTGGTGGAAATGCTCTTTTTTTTCCTGGTGTCAACTGCTCTCTCATTATTATCAATCCCTGCGATGCAGGTACCTTCTTGGCAGAGTGAAAAGGATTTTGAAGAGGCTTTGAAAGCAGCTGGGCTTGCATAGATTATGATGGATTGGAACTGCCTTAATGCCCACCTGGCTGCTTACAAGAGATTTTCCATGAATCAATGGTTGTATCTTCCGTGAGAACTGCCCACAGGGTTCTTGCAGCTTTACAGGAGGTCTTGTATGGATGACCTTCGTGTCTGTTGCTTCAAGATGCTGGGTGTCAAGATATTCTCAGGCTTATTAGATAGATAATTGATGATATGATATCTATATATTTGTTTTCTCTGATGTTTTCATTGCAAAATGTAAGTCATCCCTTTCGGAACTCGGAACTTGATCAGATGCATACAACACGCTTTGTTTTGTGTGGAATACGACTTTAAATCGTCTGGGTTGTTCTCTTTTTGCGGTGTTTACAGTATTTCAGGTTTCTTAAAAAAGACAAATATCTAATTCCGTGTCTTAAGTTTAGCCTTCTTCAATGTTGGTCCATTTTATCTTTTCTATCTGTGGGTGTTCTCTTTGTTAGCTTGTATCGGTTGGGTTGGGATTTGGGAAGGTTAAGGGGAAAGGCGGGGTACTTGATGTGATTGGTTAATCAGCCCTTTCTGTGTACAACGGTGTGATCTTTGATCTGCAGTTATGTGATTTTCTGAAGCGGCAGCAGATTGTTTTTGTTTCCGGTGAACGTGAACCAGGGAAATCCCTGGAAACCCCAAACTAGTAAGGGGAAAGGAAAATAAATGAGAAAAAGGTGCTGCAGAAAAAAAGAAAACCCGCTTTATCTTGAATCTAAGCTTGTTCATTGGGAGAGAGAGTATTATAATAAGAAAAGGCCAAGCGCTCCTCCGTGGTGGTATAAACTATATAAAGTACAAATAACGTACAAGTAGACTTTAGAGGGGAATGAAGTTCATTTCATCATCTCTCATTTGTCTATAGTGGCATTCTAATTGTTTGACTTTGATCGATCTCCCCAGTCCCCACCAGCACCGAACACCAAACACCAATGACCAACCCAAGCCGAAAAAACAAAAACAAAAAGCATTATGCGTGTTCATCAACGATAATTCTGAAAGTAAATAAAAACAGACATCCTCGTCTCGTCAGCCATGGTCATGGGCGGGGATAGCTTAAATTCTTGGTCATTATTAATCAACTTATAGTGTGGAAGCAATCAAGAGAAAGGAGCAGAGGAGGCGTGACGAGTGACGACGACCCGAAAACATCGTCTCCTTTCATTTATTTATTTATTTGATTTCAATAAAATACGGCGGTCCGATGCCAACCCAAATGGGCAAATGGTACAATTTGGGGAATATCCCTTCCTTTCTTTCTTCTGGTTTGCTTGTTACAATCTGAAATCTGCATGTTAGATGTTACATTACATTGTTGACAAGACAATATATTAACTCTCTCACTCAAAAAGTCAGACTCCAAAAGAGGCAAACTGGGAAACAACAAAAAAGTCTTCCTTCTGTAGTTCTGTGACATTGAAACTTCATCGTCATCCTCTTCTACATTCCCACTTTCCACCAAACTATTACAACACCCCTCATCGACCACAAATACAACAGAACTCTCTCTCTCTCTCCTCAAGGCTCAAGTAACATTTGCCCATTCATGGACGCCCCTGCATCGCATCAGGACTCCGTCACTTGCGCTTCCTGGATCCGACGGCCAGAAAACGCCCATCTCGTCGTCTTCGGTAAGCCCCGGCGTGGTCACTCTTCTCCACCTCTGCTCCACATCTTCTCTTTCGATGCCAAGACTGCCTCTCTTTCATCTTCTCCCAAGGTCCAACCTTTTCTCCCTCCTCTTAGGGTTTTGCTTCTTTTATGCCTTTTTGTGAAATCCTCCTCCTCTCCTCTCTTTGTTCCTAGGCTACTCACGCGTTAGAAGAAGGCGATCCTATAAGCATTGCGGTTCACCCAAGCGGGGACGACATCGTTTGCTCCACCACCACCGCTGGCTGCAAGTTAGTTTCTTCTTGTTTAGCTCTGATCAATACAAAATACTGGCCGCCGGTTGAAGCTATTTGACACCTTTTGTATTAATTTCACCTTTTCTTTTTTTTTTTGTATTAATTTTACCTTTTCGGCACACGTTGATGCCACCTCTCTAGTCTTAATTTGCTAGCAGTTTTCTCTTTAAAATATAAATATGCACGGTTTGACTTTTTTACTTAATTTTCTAATATTTCTGGAAACTGATTTACTGTTGAGAGCTTATTGTCAATTTGTCATAATATCGCACACCTAATAACCGCAGAGGTTGTGGTAAAAGATCAGCTTAATCCTGCTACCTGAGATATATATCCTATTCAGTCTTCCCCTGCTCTGCTTTTCTTTGGACAATGATTGGATTGGTATTATATCATGCAAATTGTTCCAAGTGTATGGATAAATTACCTCTGTACATGTAATATTTTACTGGATTTGAACAGAGTCCTTTAGGATCAGGTTTTATTCTTTGAAATCTGAGGGGTGAAAAATATGATGTTTTGTCCGCAATTTACAGATTGTTCGAAGTGTGTGCTGGCGAAGAAAACATAAAGCTGGTGGCCAAAGATATACCACCTCTGCAAAGTGTTGGTCCTCAGACATGCTTAGCTTTCAGCCCTGATGGTTCAAGATTTGCTACTGGTGGGGAGGTAAGTCTTCCAACTTCTACTTGTAATATTCTTGGTTGACACTGTTTCAATAAGACAATAATTATTTATTAGTCACCAGTACTTGAAGTTGTAGATATGCACATCTAAGTATTTACTTTATTTTAGCATAAAATTTTGATATATTGCTACATGCTTTTATATGATCTCAAGGGAACATGGCACTGTTAGCCACATCCTTTTTTGATTAAATTAGCACATCCACAGTGAGAAGCCAAAGATGCCACTGTTTGTAAAGATAAAGGTCAAAACATGGGAGGTGCTTTGTCTTTTAAAATATGTACTTTTTTTTTTCTCATAAACAGGGGTGTGCCCCTTTACTAAAAATGGGATATGCCCAAATCACACCCCTTACTTTTTTCCCTCCCTGAGCAACACTGCTTTGCCATGTTTACTTTTATCAGTTTAGATAGAAATCCACTGTTTGGTACCTTGAGTGGCATTCAGCAAACATTGGTGGAACATTTCTGTTGTTCCAAGGAGCAGGAAAGAAGTTTTTCCCTCTATTCTAGGAAAACCAGAAATGTTCTAATGGTACGTCAACAAATGCTTCATCAATTACTATATTGTTTTCCAACAAATGAAACTCTACATCTAAATTTCCCTCTTGGTTCTTATTTATCAACTTTGTGCCTTTGAAAGGCTCTTTTTTTGTGCCCATGACTGTAAACAGTATTTTAGAGAAAGTTTGTGCACTGGATAAATTATGTCTGCATTGGTACAATTTGCTCTGACATATTTCTTTATTATCTGTAGGATGGACATCTTAGAATTTTTGAATGGCCAAGCCTGCGCATCCTTTTAGATGAGCCAAGAGCACACAAATCCTTTCAAGACATGGATTTTAGGTAGGGTTTAATACATGTCCATTCTGTCGTCATGTTAACACGCATATGTAATGTCTTTTTTTCTTATCAGTAACCAGGATAAAATTTTATTAATAATAAACAAATGTGTACAAGTTGTGCATCCCGTCAATGCAAGAGGTAGTCCCTACTACCTCACCTTATCCCATGCATTACAATTTAGCCCAAAACATTTGATTTCTATTAATCCCTTGTTTTGCTAAGGCATCAACCAAAGAATTGGCCAATCTTTGCACCTATTGAATCTTCACTTTCAAACCATTAGTCATCCATCTAAAGTTCTAAACTTCTTGATTTCATTAATGTAGTTCCACATCACTATCTCTTCATTCAATAGCCACTCTATTACCACTTTTGAGTCACCTTCAATGCTCAATTTCTTGCAACTAAGCTCTCTTTCTCTCTGTACCCCTTCTTGGAGTATTAGAACACCTATTGCCCTTTTGATCTTTCATGAAACTTTTATTGGTTCTTAGTATCAACGTGCATGCATTCAGCATTTATTACATGCAAATGTAGAAGTGCATAAGTTTTGGCTGCATTGCCCCCTTTTCATTCATTGATTCATCTATGGTATGTATTTGAATATATAATTGCATATGCTCTAACCTGTCTTGCCATACTCCAGTTTAGACTCAGAGTTCCTTGCTTCAACATCTACTGATGGTTCTGCACGAATATGGAAAGCAAATGATGGTGTTCCTTTGACATCTCTGACTCGCAACTCGGTATGACTTGTATGGTGGTGTCATGCAGAGCAGAATTTATTATCACATTTTTATGGGCATAGAGAACATACCATTTCATTTTTTTCCTTTTATTTTCAGGATGAGAAGATTGAATGCTGTCGATTTTCCAGGGATGGGACTAAACCCTTTTTATTCTGCACTGTTCAAAAAGGTTTTCTTCTTTGTTTTTAGAAGAAAAATACTGTACATGTCTCTGCTTTTATCCTGCTACTTGTTCATTTCTGAACTCCATTGGTTATTGATAAAACAGGCAATAAACCAGTAACTGCAGTTTGGGATATTAGTACATGGGATAGAATTGGTCATAAGAGGCTACTTCGAAAGCCCACCTCTGTCCTTTCAACCAGCTTGGATGGAAAATATCTTGCACTGTAAGCATAAGAAATTCACAGAGAATCTCGTCTAACATTTTATATAAGCTTTATAGCTGGTTTTCATTGTTTATGTAGGTGTACCAGTCTGTGCAAAAGAACTGGTTGATCTAATTTTTCTATTCTGAACTTGGTCTTGTTCTCATTTCTGAAGTTATGTTGTTTGCATTCATCTATTCTTTCTAAGTCATCATGGTGCTTTTTTCTGCCCCTTTTAATATGGCTTTCCCAGAGCTTATTCTATGTTGACAGTAATGCATTGTTTGTTTCCTATATCACCAATATAGTTTTCTGGTCAAACAATAACATGTTCTAATATTAAAAAAAACTGCTAATTGTTCTAATATTAAAAAAATAAATGATCAACAATATGTTCTAATATTGAAAAAATGACTGCTAATTGTTGTTTTTATACTATTTGATTTGAGTTCTAAATAATTACTAATTAAGCACATTTATATATCTGGATGGTTAAATTTGCATCTCTTTAGTTCATTTAAGGTAATGGTATAAAATTGTATTACTTGAAGGCAAAATGTGTATGAGGGGATGCATATAGCTATAAAAGGAAAAGATATCCCTTCTCTCATGCCATAGGAAGGTAAGGAGCTATGACTGTACAAAAAAAAGGCCTTTTGCACATTTGGACTAACCTATCAGCAATATATTCTATGATACCCAAATACCTTTACATGCGCAGCGTACCAGTATCAAATATGATACTAGGTACTGCATGGATACTTCCAGGTGTACTCTATACATTAGCGCTTACTAAAACATAAATGGTATGCTTTAATAATTTATAATATAAAACAATATGCATATCTTAGAAGTTTAATTGAATTTGACAATACACAAGTTTTGAGAAATGATATTTAGCTTCAAAAACTGGATATAAACTCATAATATAAGCATTTTACGTGGGACACCCTTACCTGTATCTGTGTCCATGATTTTAGGAAATGGAAAATCATATCTCCATTTTCTGTATCCATGTGTGTCCGTTTTATGGATTAACTATTTCATCCAATCTAAGGTCAAATGGAGGGAGATTAAAGAAATTAATAAAACCTGGGGGAAAGTCTAGAGTCTAGACACATCAAAGTTTAAATTGTTGTTATTACAAATATAATTTTGGGAAATGCAGGAAGATTTTAAATATTATGATATATATATATATATATTCCCTGCTAGTTGGCTTTGGCTTCGGTTATTTTTCTTAGAAGTTCTGAGAATAGTTCTCCATTAAAGAGTCATTGAAATATGGCAATACAAAGAATACCAAATTTAATCCAATGTGTAGATTAAGGCGATAAACAACATGTGTTTTTTTTTTTATCAATAAACATGTGTTTTTATTTATATATTTTAATGGGATATATAATTTTCCTGCATATGCAATTTTAGTTGGATAAAAATCACAAGAAGTTTCTTCTTCTTCTTCTCTCTCTACTTTGATTTGTTGTTTTTCTTAAATTTTGAAGTGTTTCTGTTGAGGGCCCGGGAATAGGATCTCGTCACGGGTCGGTCCACGGGGAAAACCTCCTGTTTTCCCTTGTTCCTTCCTGCT
>NW_010729121.1:4133443-4149794 GCF_000365185.1 Nelumbo nucifera | reverse complement strand
TCCCTGATCTTCAAGCTCAGCTGACCATTTATTCTCTGTTCCTCAAATAGGAGTTCCTTAGATTCAATCTTCAAAACTTTTTTCCAACGGCCTACCTCCACAAATTCTCCCATCTCAGCTCCTCCCCCTCTCCCCCTCTCACCCTATCAGCAACCTTCTCTTTGCTTCACCCTCTCACCCTCTCAGCAACCTTCTCTTTGCTTCAAAACTTTTTTCCAACGGCCTACCTCCACAAATTCACCCATCTCAGCTCCTCCCCCTCTCCCCCTCTCACCCTCTCAGCAACCTTCTCCTGGAATGTTTCTATACTGCAAAAATGGAAACATTTTGGTAGAAATCGAAAACTATGATGTTGTGATAATGTCTACTATAGTGGATAGCCGAAGATTCATGATGACAGTTGAAGTCAGCTGTCTCAATACATGCATTCTGGTTCTAGATATTTCTGGTCCTCCCAACCAGAACTATCACCACCACTACCACTTACAAATATCTGCCTCTTTAGAAAATGGTTCCAAATAATAAACCTTTCCAAGAGGCATCCAGTTAAAGCATCCTTGAACTGTGTAATTTGGGTCATGAAAACTATGTTGGAAGCTTCTGCTGGTAATAAATCAAATTAAGTTGAGGAGCCTCAGCTTTTGAATCCAAAAGTTGATCCACTGCTTGGACATGCAGTTCCCATCAAGAGGAGAAAGTTTTCTACTATTGTTTACTTAATAAGAAGTTTTTAGAACTTATAAAACAAGTTGCAGGTAAGGCCTCATTTCCTGGCTTGAAGAGATATTTCTAGTCATCTATTTTAGAATAATATTTATTTCTCTCTGACATGTATGCCTCTCATTAGTCAGCTGCAGGATTTCATCACCTTTTTTTTTATGTTTTCAAGTATAGGATCTACTTAACATTTATGTTTTTTTAATGAGGTCTTATGTTATAATTAATGTCATTGTCCTAAAAGTTTCCTGTCTATTTGATGATTAGAAAAGATCATGGTACAATATCACTTAAAATATCCTTTTTAACTTGGAATTTGGAAAAATTATATATTTGTATTTATACATTTGCTTCTAGCTAAGCAAGGGGTACAAAGAACTCAATTGTAATATCTGGGTTGAGTCAGCTTTTCTATATCTATGTTTTTCTTTTTTCACAACCTCTTCTTGTATTTATGCTTATTTTTATTAATAAAATCAATTCTGTGTTGCTGATAAAGAAAAAAAAAAGACTATACATTTGGATGCACTTGTTGAGCATTTAGCTTTTACTTTTCCCTGACAAAGTGGGGCTTTTTGTAATAACCACAGGGGAAGCAGAGATGGTGACTTATGTGTAGTTGAAGTAAAGAAAATGGAGGTCTGCCACTGGAGTAAGAGGCTTCACCCTGGTTCAGGCATTTCATTGATAGAGTTTTGTCCCAGTGAAAGGTAAATCCCAGTAAATGTCCACTTCTTTTGGTAATAGAATAGATAAATGGAGTATGAACATGCTCATTTTTGTTGGTTTGTGTATGAAATCCTAAACCTAAAGATCAAAGATTAGGTCATGTACCTAAAAAAAGCAAAATTTGGGCTGGGACCTTCCACATTGATTACATCTCAAAACAAGGACAGGTCACTGGATTAATCTGCAGAAAGAAGAGCAACTGAAATTCTTTATTATGATATTTCTGTAATTAAAGGACTAGTAAAATCTTTTCTTTAACAAGCTACAAATATTGAATTGAAGCTCCAGGAACAGAAATGTTGCATATTGCCATGGTGATAGAACATGGAATTTGACTCAAATTGCGTTCCTCGATTCATGGTAATATATGGGGGATTTAATTGGCTACCCCCCTTCTCTTAATCAGATCTGTTGTTGAATAATGGTTTCAATAAATGTAGATTTTTGCACTGTGGACTTTTGCTATAATATTCAAAGGGCATGAATCTCTAGGTGGGTCAGGAATTACAACTCTCCCTTTTCCACCTAAGGGGATCCATTCTCCCAAACCCCGCTCTCAAAAGAACAAAAAAATTCCTATTCCATTATTAATCTGATTGTAATAACTGGGTCAGAACCATAAACTGTTGCAATATCAAATGTTTTTACTCATCTTCCTTGGTTGTTAATGTGTTTAATATATTGTATGGTTTTGATGGGATTTATTGAACCATGGGGCTTTCTCCCATGTAGATCAGGATGATTTTTGTAACTCGTAGTTGTGACCCGTCTATGTACACTTGTTAACTTGTAGTTATGATGGGCCTTCACCATGGTTCAGCATGTAGCCCTTTTTTATTTGCATTGATCATGGATGAATTGGCTAAACATGTTTTTGAGGAGGTCCGATGGTGCATGTTGTTTGCTGTTGACATCATTTTAATCGATGAAACCAACAAGGGATTAAATGCAAAATTAAGCTTATGAGCAAATGCCTTAGAAACAAGATATTTCAAAGTATGTAGGACTAAAACACAATATATGGCATATAAATTTAATAATAACAATAGGAATGCAAATCAGGGTACACTAGGGATTGGAGACCAAGAGATAATTCAATGCGACCATTTTTTTATCAATAACAGGAACATTTCATTAATATAAGAGGTTAAAATACAAGGGAGGGGAGATAAACTATCTTAACTCCCCAAGGGATCTGAAAAACATTCAAAAGAAAGCCACTTAAACTTTCTCTTCTCATTGCTGTAGTTCCAGAGCCCGATCTTGTCTTCCTTTAACCAGCCCACCACTATCTTAGAATCTCTTTCCTTGACCAGCTTACCGATATTCAGGCCCCTAGCTCTTTTTACCCCTTCCACCATTACCTCAGCCCTAAGGGAGTCTCCCACTCCAATTGGACCAGAAAACATGGTTTAAGAAGAAATTGGCTCAATTGACCATTTTGGTACCTTGGTTCAATAATTCATAACAAAGAAGAGATTGAAGAGGATGTTGCCCATAGACTTAGAGCAGGATGGGAAAAATGGTGGAGTGCATATGGAGTTTTATGTGATAAGCGAATACCACTTAGATTAAAAGGAAAATTCTGTAAAACAGGTGTAGGGCCAGCTATGTTGTATGGAACAAATTGTTGGGATGTCAAGAAACATGTCCAGAGAATGAGTGTGGCAAAAACGCATATGCTGAGATGGATATGTGGAAAAATTAGAAAGGATATGATCAGAAATGAAGTCATTTGTAGGAATTTAGGAGGAGCTCCAATAGGTGATTAAATGAGAGCAAGTAGACTAAGAAGGTTTGGTCATGTGCATAGAAGACCATCAACAGTATCTGTAAGAAGTGATTTGTTACTAGATGAAGGGTCTAGAAGGGAAAAGGGGTAGACCAAAAAGGACATGGGCAGAAGTAGTAAGAAATTATTTAAGCTGCAATTATTTAACAATGGATATGGCATTAAACAGAATGGACTAGTGAACGGTACTCATATAGCTGACCCCATATAGTTGGGATAAGGCTTGGATGATGGCGATGATTATTATTTCATATTCTTTTTCTCAGTGGTATTTTCCATTACTTCCAAGTTTCTCTGTTCTTTCTTTTTCTTTTTTTTAATTCTCATCTAATTGTTCTGAGATTCCAAACTCCCTATACATGATCTTCTAATGTTCCTCCATGAAATTGCAGAGTGGTAATTACCAATTCTAAGCATTGGGGAGCTGTGGTTACAAAGCTAAATGTTCCTGCAGATTGGAAAGGTCTCTCTCTCAAATTATAATTGTTTAGATGAATATCCTCTGTTTTATGTCCTTATTGATGGTTCTTGGAAATCATGAGTTGGTGGTTTCACAAATCAGCTGTTGTGTGGACCTAAATTTTACATCATGGGGTTGCTATCTGGGCTTTTTTGATATTTGATTTTTGTTTGCTTCTGTGCAGAATGGCAAATCTATTTGCTGCTGTTGGGACTCTTTTTGGCCTCGGCTGTAGCATTCTATGTATTTTTTGAGAATTCTGATTCATTCTGGAACTTCCCCCTGAGTAGAAATCAGCCTGCTAGACCAAAGATTGAAGGTATATTTGGAGATCCTCAGTCCTCTGACGAGGGAATATTTGGACCATTGGATATGTAACTTGATTGTATAATTCTGTTAGAAATGCCCTTGAACATTTGATTGCTGCACCAAGATACGGTAGCTTTTGAGGCCAGTGTTTTTTGGATGGCAACAAAATTTTTTAAGGCATCCTCAGCCTTTAATACGCACTGTGGCAAGATATTACTTGTATTTAAAATTTTACCAGTGTAGCCACTTGTCAGCTTTGGAGTGATGTTTGGACTTAGAGATCCATGTGCTCTTTCTAATTTTTTCTTCAATGCAATAATATATCAAGAAATGAATATATTTCTTCTTGATTAATGGTGGAGAAATATAGAAGATGTTTTTGATCAATAACAAATTCATTCAATTCATTGAAATATCAAACTATTTACAGCAAGGAAGACAAAAATTCTTATCTTCCAAGTACAACTTAAACTCTCCCAAGAGAGAAACAGAGAAAAGGAAACAAAAGAAACAATTAAGTTACAGCTTAGCCTAAAACATTGCTTCCCTTTCTATCCCTCGTTTAGCTAATCCATCAGCCAAAGAGTTAGTTGATCTCTTAACCCAATGCATCCTAATTTTCATCTCTCGCACCAGCCACCTGAATTTCCTCTTTTCATTTCTGTAATTTCATAAACCGTAGTTGTTTTTAATCAGCCACCCTATCACCACCTTCGAGTCCCCTTCAATTATGAGTTTCTTGACATTCAATTCTTTGGCTTTCTGAACTCCTTCCATAACTGTCAAGATCTAAGCCCTAAGGGAATCTTCCACACCAATTGGACTGAGAACAGGGCAGAAATGACCCCGTTCTCATCCCTAAAAACACCTCCAATCCCTGATTGTACCGGGTCTCCCCTACAACTCCCATCAAAATTTAACTTTAAGAAGCCAGCAGATGGGGGAGTCCAAGACACCCTTATTACTGGTTTGATCTGAGTACAGTTTGCAATCTCACCCCACTTTCTCAGCATGTCTTTCACTGTGTAGTCTGTAAATAGCTCTAGTGATTTCAGCCATTGTATTGCCCTTATGTGGATCACAGCCTTCACATCTTCAGCCCCTCTCTCATTTTCTGAGAAGATCCTAGTATTTCTTTCTTCTCATAATGTCCAGTATACTGCAGCCCTCAGACCTCTCCACAGTCATTTCCCTTCTCATGTGCCACCTGAAAAATGAAGGGGAAAATAGGCTCTGCAAGTCTGATGAAGGGTTCCACCTACACCCAAAGAGAGAACAAGTCCACTCCCAAATTGATTTTGCAAATTGGCAAGACACTGGTAAGTGAAAATCAGTCTCCCCATCTGCTTTGCAAAGAACACACCAATGAGGTGTGACTTGTTACTTTTGAAACTCATCTCTGCTATGAATTCTCTATTTCACCCCACAGGAATGTTTTGTGGACTATGGAGTCTGATTCGTTATTAATTTACCTAGAATATGGGGTTCCATGCCCACCCAGTGTTCCTTGCAACTCGTAGATTCCAACTTTAGGCAATTTGACCACCAAGGTTAGTGTGCAGAGGGGCTTTCCGTGTATGGCTAACAAACCTTTCCCTTTGGAAATCCCGGATTGACTTTTGAAACCCAGCTGAAACATGAGAATCCATTATATCGTGGGTTTGGTGAACCCATTGAGTGACCAAATCTCACTATGGGACTATGGGTGGTTCTGTGACCCGTCATGTGGGTTCGCCTCAAAAGAAACATTTTTCTACCGCTACAAATCTAATTCATTGGATGAGTTTAACTCCGAGGTTGACGTCGAGCTTGGAGCCTTGGATTGGAAGGTAAAACCGTAAAATGATTAATGAATGATGGTGTTGCATCCAAGTCAAAATGGGAAATGAGGTAAGCCAGAGAAAACAACCCTGTTAGAGGTGGCTGTCACCTGGAAAAGGCGAAAGTGGAATGGAGACAGTCGTCAACAGAAAAAGGTAATAATGTGGTTATTGCCTAATTGGAAAACAGTGCTTTTGATGCTGAAAAAACTTTTTAAAAGTTGTAAAAAACCTTCTGGAGAGCAGCATGTAATCTTTCATTAAGTTGAAAAGAAAAAGAAAACAATTCTATAAAACTTTATACTTTTCTTTCTCAACAAGGTAACCTCAAGACGCGAATCAAGAGAGAAACATCTTTGAGTGATCAATGACATCCCAAAAACACGAGGCAAACAATTAATTTGACCACGATCCGATCATTGACAGTCAAAAATAGGATGCTTCTCTTATTTGAATAAAAGACAAACTGCTTTTTCCTCTTCCAATTACTTTAGAGATATACTAAGCTCTGGACTATCCAAAACAGTTATCCTATTTCTCTTCTAGCAAGAGGGATGTGCATGAAAGCATAGATGCTAACTCTTCGTCTGTTGCCAACCCAAAACCTTGCCATCTAATTCTTCCAAACCTGTCCAGCAGGAAAACATACCTGAAAAGTGACAATTAAAAGAAAAGCATAGTTGAGATCATATCACATTATAGAGCCTTGATAAAATTGAGAATAACACAGCAACCCTACCCAGTAAGAAGGTTCAATATCTTAAGCTCTTTTCTGAAATAATAATGGTCACCAAATGAATATACGATCTGTCTTTGGAGGGTGTTGATACTTTCATCGATATGAGATTTCCGCATTACCCGTAAAAGCAGCCGTTTTATCGGATTCAATGATAAGAACCAAGAGTCAATAAATGAAACCTGAAAATACAACCCAAATGTAAATTTTGACCCAGTAATATATAGATGATGGTACCATCATTTTTCTTTTCTCTTTTTTGATCAGTGATAGTACCACCACATTTATCAGCAAGAGACAATGCCACATACCCTTGAGTACAATCCTACAGATTTCTGTACAAATTTTATGTTGATAAATAATAACCAAGAATTTATAAATAAAAAAGTGATAATGCAATTCCTTCATTGACTTAAATCCAGTAAAATTTAGATGTAAGGGTAACCAAATGCATTAGTATGAGACAGGACTGAAAAGTAATAAAGCAAATGCTCAGAATCACACATGATGATAGATCTTATATGGGCCATGCTAGAAGCATACAGTAAGTAGAACTGTTATTTAGTATAATCAGCTCCATTTTGAGCCTCAAACCAGTTCTATCATCTTTTTCATTAAAAAAATAAAATAAAATTTATCATCTGATCTATCTGTGTGCCTTTTATTTAACACCACCTCTCATAACGATACCGGTGTTTCATCTTCACTGCTCATTTCTAAGATATTAGTTTTAGTGTTTCTATCATCTGATCTTCTACAATAGCTCCAATAATAGAAAATATTCTTTAAAAGAAGCAGGAAGATTCATATGATTGGTACATGAGAAGTTTGCTTATAAAAAAAATCATGCATGAATAGTTTTTCCAGTGCAAAAATAGTAGTTTAGAATTTAGCTAGTACCACCCATTTCAACCAGAATATACCAGAGTACATGCACTGTTTCTCTCTTGCACTGTTGAACATGAATTTTGCATGTGCCACTCAAGGGAGCATGATCAATACAATTTTGTAATTATTTGTAATCTTGATTGAATAATTATGTTCACATGCAGGCTTTTAAAATGTAAATCAATTCAGCATGTATTAGGCCAGTTTTGATAACACAGAGGCTATATTCTTAATCACAATTAAAATGACACTCCATTTCAGAATGTTAAATGTTAGTATATAGTAACTTGTAGAGGTTCACTTGACTGTATTGAGAATTTTCATATAACAATGTAGTCAATCCCTCTAGGCATAACCATTTCCAAAAGTATTAAGCTAAGATCAACAGAATCAGAATAATCAAATCTAAAATAGTAATAGA
Source organism: Nelumbo nucifera (assembly GCF_000365185.1). Next base: position 4,141,922 of record NW_010729121.1, on the reverse strand, counting down.
AGTATGATGTGGACACTATTGTAGTTACCTCATATTCCTAAGCAATAATCAGTGAAGCAAAGAACTATTGCTTATATAGAAAGACACTATTGTACTTACCTCATACATCTGGACATCTTTTGAAGCTCTAAAAGCATTCAGGAAGGGTGTACTCCAAGAATCTATCATTGCCTGTTGAAGAAATCAAACCAACAATATAGCCAGTTTCAGATTGTAGGAGAAAACTAAACATGGGCATTGAAGATTTTCTAGCCCTCTCTCTTCTTTCTTTGTTTTTCTTTTTTTTTTTTTTGGTATTACATAGTACTTATTACAGGGGTGGACTCTGGGGTGGGGACAGAGCAGGGTACACATGAGGTTCACTGGCCATACCATGGAAAGCCTGCAGTTCCATGGGTTGATCCCACACCTCCTATTTTGGAGGGACACCAAGCAACCATTTCAACTACTGAGTCATTGGCAATCTCAAAATACTTTAATAAACTCTGCTCTATTTTAGAAAATAAGTTTCACCAAGCTTACTGTTAACCTAATAGCTAATAGTGATCATGATGACAACTGCGATGGGATATTTCCACATCAAAATGCTGCAAATCTATTTCTATACTCAATTTATACTACTTGGAATGAATTACACAACCCATTAGTGCAAATAATAGGTCACTATTTCTTTCTTTCTTCCTTTTTTTTTTCCTCTTTTTCTGAAAGGTGAAGAAATAGATCATATTTTTTTCTTAAAATTAAAAGAAAGAAAAGAAAGGATGAATTGCTTTATTTGAACATAATAGGTGGCAAGCTGCATTAGGAATGAAAACACAAAGATCTCAAGTAGAATACTTTAAAACCATAAGATGCCCCTAGAATCTCAAATATTAGCCTAAGAATGAAGCTCGAACAAGATAAGGGAAATAAGTGGTCCTCCTATCGATGTTCCTATGAATGCATGATATTTGATTAAATACCATTCATAGATATAAGCGCCACACTGAAACTTTGAGAGAGAATAATTGAACAAAGATTGCGACTTGAAACAAGTGTATCAAAGAACTAATTGGGCTTTATGTCAGGGAGATCAACCATGGAAGCTATATTTCTTTTGAAACGATTGATAGAAACGTTCAAAGATAAGAAGAAAGATCTAGAAAATGCTTATGATAGAGTTCTTAGAGCGACAATATGGTAGGTCTTGGAAAAGAAAGGGGTTCAAAATAGGTATATAGACCTAATTAAGGATATGTGTGAGGGGGGCAACAACCAATGTTAGAACATCAGTGGGAGAGACTTCAGATTTTAACAGTTAATGGGTCTTCACCAAGGTTTAGCACTTAGCCCTTATCTATTAACATTGACCATAGATGAACTGACTAAACATATTTAGGGAGAAATTCCATGGTACATGTTGTTTGTGGATGACATTGTTTTAAATGATGAAACCAATGAAGGATTAAATACAAAATTAAGCTTATGGGCAAATGCCCTAGAAAGTAGAAACAAGATGTTTTAAAATAAGTAGGACTAAAACAGAGTATATGACATGTAAATTTAGTAAAGGAATGTAAATCAGGATACGCTTAGGATTGGAGACCAAGAGATAACTCAATGCGACCATTCCTAGTACTTTGGTCCAGCAATTCATAACAAGGGGGAGATTGAGGAAGATGACACCCAAAGAATTAGAGCAGGTTTGGTAAAATGGAGGGGTGTATCTGGACTTTTGTGTGATAGGAGAATAAGACTTAGATTAAAAGGAAAATTCTATAAAACATTTGTAAAGGTCAGCTATGTTGTATGACTGTGGCAGAAATGCAAATATTAAGATGGATAAGTGCAAAAGCTAGAAAGAATAGGATCAAGAATGAAACCATCTGTAGAAACCTAGGAGTAGCTCCAATAAGTGATGAAATGAGAGAGAGTAGGCTAAGATGGTTAGGTCACGTGCATAGAAGACTATTAACAGCTTCAATTAGGAGAAGTGATTTGTTACAAGTGGAAGGGGCTAGAAGAACTAGGGGTAGACCAAAAAGGATATGGGTAAAAGTAATAAGAAATGATTTAAGGTCCAGAAAGCTAGGGAGATGAATATCAGAAAACTCATAATTGAAGGGGACTCGGAGGTGGTGGTAGGATGGCTGAATAAAGACAACAGTGGCTTATAGAATTACAGCAATGTGAGGAGGAAATTCAGATGGCTGGTTCGAGAAATGGAAGTTAAAATCAGTTGGGTAAAAAGATCAGCTAATTCTTTTGCGGATGGGTTAGCTAAACAAGGGGTGGAGAGGGAGTCAATGTTTTGGGCACAGTTGTAATTTTATTCTTTCTATTTCTCTTCCTCTTTTTTCCTTCCTTGGGGCTCAAGCTGCAGGTGGAAGATAAGAAAGTTTGTCTTCCTATTTGTAATTATTTTTGAGATTATTTAATGAATTGTGTTATTGATCAAAAAAAAAAATGATTTAAGAACTAATAATTCAACAATGGGCATGGTTTTAAATAGAACAAAGTGGCGAAACAGGACTCATGTAGCTGGCTCTATATGGTTCGGATAAGGTATGGATGATGATGATGATGATGAGATACAAGTCTTGTGCTCAAGACTCCACCTTTTGAAAAGATGTCAAACAATAAATTTATTGTTCCAAAATCTACCATGACATACATCAGAAAGATGAAAGAAATATGAGAAAGCTAAACTTTCCTAACCTGAGAGTTCGCACGAAATGAAAGACACAGCAAGGATGCTGCGGGGACGGACAATTTTTCCTTGGCCTCATTTCCTTCAGAAACAATGGGTAGTTTAAGACTCCTACCATCTGAGGAGTCAACTTCTATTGTGGGAAACTTAACAGCTGCAACCGCTGGAATAATAATTTTATTTGCCATTGCAATCTGCAGAAATCCATAAAAAAAATTCAGAAAAAAAAAGCATTTGTTACAGATTAAGAAAAATTAAGGAATACAACACATAGCTGTTAGCAACGTATTGAAAATCATAATTACATCATAAATCATAGAGAGGGTTGAATCAAACTGAATCATGAATCGTATCATCTATCATAAGATTTTTCTGTTTTTTCCACAAACTTATAAAAAAAGAAATAAATGTATATACAGAAAAGTGCTTTTACCATATTTTTAATCCATATCTACCATTAAAACAATGCCATTTACTACTTGTACATTAGAAGCCTAAGATGATATAGTCAAGTTCGACTTGAAAGTTAATTAATCCACATACAATGGCTCTTTAACCTAAATATGATGGAAAATAAACTAAATATGGGTTAAAAAGGTCCCAAAGAACCTAAATAACTGTTCTGGTGAGGATTTTAAAACAAGAGTATCTTGAAAAATAAGTCATTAAGATTTATGAGTCAAATCATAGGATTCAAACAATTATTGTAAAGTTTTTGCAAAAAATTAAAACCCTTGGATTCATGATTCAAATTGTGAACCATATTGTAAAGCATAAGTTTTTGAAAACTATGCTGTTAGCATATTCACCACATTGTAGTTCCTTTTAGAACCATTTTTTTTCTTCTTTGCGGGGCACACTAAACATGAGGAGTAAAGCGTCCCCAGTAACTTTCAACATAATAATAATAATGATTGTGTGAAAAAATTATAGGTTTACTACATCGCTAAAAACTAAAGAACCTAAAAGAGAACTTTTTTGGCACACCTTACCACCATGTTTCTTGAGCTCAGAAATGTCAGCAAAGTATCCTCTATTCATTTCGTCTGCACTGCCCTAAAGCACAGTAACTAATTTAATTAAATTAAGTACATTAACAATGATGATGGAGAAATTTTCAAAACATATGGTTAATGGATGGAACTACAATCATGATGATTTAAGTATAGGATACACAAATTTAGAGGAAATGAAAATAACGGTTATTTAGTGCAAGATCAAAATCTTATTTTATTTATCAGATTGTGCTTCCACATGAAAAGAGAGATTCCAGAAAATGATTTTTCCAAGTAATCACTAAAGAAATTGGTTTGTATTTCCAACCAATCTGTGTGAGGTTAATCATCAAACAACACTACGACGTCAAGCAAATAACAACATCTAAAAGGCATAAAATATTAAATGTGAACTTACAGCCTAGCCCGTTCTTTCTCGATGGCCGCTTTGTTGCCGATCTGCAAAAGAAAGATTCTTGCGTTTGCTTATAAATTTCAATATTGTGAAGAGAAACAAATATTTCAATAAAACAAAAGGCTAGAGAGGAAGTAAGTCAACATAGGTCAGAGAGTGTACATGGTTGATGAATGGAGAGAAAAGGAATAAAAACCTGGTAGATGTCGAGTGAGCGATAGGTGGTCTTCTGTGAAGGGAGAAACGAAATCTCTTCTTCATGCTTTCCTCTGAGGAGACTGGAAACTGCAGCCCCAGTGGCGGTGGTGTGGAGCTGATGAATCATTGTTAAACGTTTCAATTTCAACCTCAACATATTTGATTCCGAGAGAAATGACAGTGCGAGAGCCGGACTGCTTCTTCTTAGCCTGTGTTCTGATTCTCTCCTGGTACCAGTCTACCACACCAGAAGTCGGGATCTGCTAATAACAATCAACTCAAGGCACATCAGACTGTAGACCTGGTAATCGGGTCGCTTTCAGGTCGGCTCAAGACAAATTCGGGTTGGGTCACCAAAGGCTATACCCTAATCCTAAATTCTCGGTTAGGATTGACCCATGGGTCAACTCGGATTAACCTTAAAAAATAACTGAAATTTCAAAAAAATAAAGAAAACCATAAAAATATTTAATTAAAAAATCCAAATTTAAAAGAAAAAACTTAAAATTTTAAAAATTCAAAGAGTAAACAATAAAGGATAAATCTAAAGATTAAAGGCTCGGTTTGGAAGGAGTACAAATATAAATATATAGAGTGTAAAACCTTGTATTTTGTATGTATTTATACTGTATATATTTATATTTATACTCGTTCTAAATTGAACCTAAAAAATTAAAACTTCTCACAATACATAAATAATTTCAATTAGACCTTATAATCAGGTCAACAGGTTGACCCGTGATCCAATCTTTTTTGCAGGTTGGGTCATCTCGGATTTGGATAGATAGATATGAGACCCTGACCCTATTTTTGGGTTGGGTCGAGTTGATGCCATCTTCAAGTCTATCTGGTCCAGACCGCATTGTAACAAAAAAAAAACTGGACCAGAAGAGCCCCCACTCTAAAAGAACCAGTCCGTCGAGACACCAAGACCGGTGCTGTCGCTGTATCTGGCTTGGCCACTCGGGTTGGTGGTGGGAACCGGATTCAAATGGAACAACGACCATATTTCACCAGTAATGTTTGCTTGCAACTTTGGATTGCCCACGTGGCACATATCTTATGTTAGTTATTGTTGATTGAATCTGGCCCATGGACTATGGATCGACCGGATGCCATAATATCAGTTTTGGGTTGGGCTTATGGTTTGTCCGACGGAGTTGAGATAAGCCAAGGTTTGTTCATATAATCATATGGTGTCGAGGACACAAATGTGAGTTCGGATCTCCTACCCATTTGACAGTTGACACTACAGGTGTGGGGAGGTGTTCCCAATGCACAGCTGTAGTGTCATGTGGGTAGGAGATCAGAACTACTCAAATGTTTATCTATAGATTCACCGGTTTAGGCTTGACCCGGAGGCTCGGCCTAAGAGAAATGTGTGTTTCATAGGTAGGATAATCATTCCTACCCTAGCTCCGAAGGCCAAGGTCTGGCCCATAACTTTTGGGCTTGGGCCTAGGCTTGGACCGGAAATACATATTTACAATGATAATTAATGTGTATTAAGTCTGATCCAAACCGGCCTAGCTCCAAATAGGATACATGGAGGCAGAAGTTTTGTTTACTTACGCTCTATTTTTGTCCGCAATGCAATTCCATTTGTATTAATTCAAATTGTTGAAAGTATAAATGAGATAAAAAAAATGCAAATTCTGATCCATTTTTGCTTCAAATTTTATTTTAATTAATTTCAGATTTTATTTTACTTCATCTACAAAGCAAACAAACAAGACAAGGCAAAATCTGAAACAATAAATAAATTAAAATCTGCACTGAAATCATTTGCACTCCCATACTTTTGCATTAGTATAAATGAAATTGTACTGCGACCAAACGATGCTTTAATGATCCAAGGCCATGCATGGATGTATTCAGGGCCTGAATTGCAGTTGAGGTTGGCATGTAAAAGTAACTGCTGAGCACAAATATTTGCTACACTGGTTCATAGGCTGGAGGGTCTCCTAATCTTTCTGTTTTTTGTTCAAAATTTATTTATAATATCATGAGAAGATTTATAGAAAATATCAATAAATAATAATACTAAATAATATTTACTTTGAAGGTATAATTATGAAACAATGGTAAAACTAGATTTTACCATTACATTAAGCCATTAATGGTCCATGAGACCAAGACCCAATAAATTTTAACAAGGATGGTATTAGTCAAAGTGGCTTGGGCAAAGCCATGCGTAAATGGAAAGTTTTGAGGGCTGACTGTGCACGTGAATTGAGCTTCTCATGAGTTATTCGAGTCCAGTTCGTGAAAAGTTCAATTTGGTTGGCTAAACTCGAATTCAATATAAAAGCTCGATTTATGAGACTTGTGAACTTAATTGAGTTTTTTTATATGTATTATAATAATTAGTTTTTATAATTATTATTTTTTTTATTCTTATAGGAAGTTTAGCTTATTATAATCAAGCTCGAGCTGAGATAAACTTGAACTTACGAGCTTTTAAGTCAAGCCAAAATTAATCTCAAGTCTTTAGTTCAAATCAAGCTCGAGCTTGAGCCTCATAATTTTTAGGTAAATTGAACTCGAGTAGCCAGATATTTGGCTCACCTCAAATCCACCCCTAAGGCTGAGCTAGGCTCGGCTTTGGCATCCACTTGATTTTTACAACATACTATTTATTTCCTCTTTTAGGCTTTGATCGGTTTCATACAAAAAGGAGATCTTAAGGACTTCTCTTCAACTTTCTATTTCTCTCTTTCTTGTACCAAACTAAACATGCATGACCTTAATGCCATAGAAATCCAGATCCCATGTCTCTTGAAAGAAAAAAACATGCAAATACTCTAAGAGTATAATCCAGTCATATGTAAAAATTATACTCTAAGAGTATATTTATATGGTTTTCATCGCGGGGAGATGTTTACAATGTATGACCAGATGTTGTGCTCTAAGACTAAGAGTGTTTGCATGGGTTTCGCCTTTAGTAAATTCTTCACCCGCTAGCTTTAGAATCTGAATTAGCTAGATGAAAAGGGTTTACAATCTCTAGGTATTGAATCTCAGTGATATGTGTGCCAATGGACCTCAAGTCATTCAACCCGACTCCAACCCCAAGTCATTCAAGGGGGTTGTTTGACAATATGGTTGGTTTTGTTTTTGAACTCAAAAGCAACTGCCCACATCAAACAAAAATAATACAACTTTGCTTGTATTTGTTTTTATTTTCAAAAACAAAATTAGCCATGTTCTCATCCCCTAAACACAGAAACAATCTAAGGTTGCATTTGGCATTTCTTATTTTGAGGACTGCCACTTAACCTGACCCACTAACAACCCTAGATGTAAGCAATACACTTGCTTGGTTACATCAACATGTCCAAAGCGCCATGCTATAAGCACCACCATTTACCACTAAGGTTATGTTTGGTTTGATGGAAAAGGTAGGGAAAGGAAGGAAAAGACAAGGAAATCAATACAAGGGTTATAAAGATTTTCCTACCTTTTCTTTCCCTTCCTTAGATTTTCCTTCAAACCAAACATAGCCTAACTAGAAACTTTTGCTAGTCCGGGTGGCAAAAGTAGTTTGGAATTCAAACTTTGAATGGATATTAATTCAATAAAGCCCGAAAGACCTTCGAATGCGTGCAAAATAAGACCTATATAAGTTTTATATTGAGAAATTAGAACTTTGAATGGATAGCATTAGTCATAAGAACCACCAACAACATTAAGATTATTATATTGCCTTAATATTAACTATTAACTAAATAACACTTCCTTCTCCACTGCCTAGTTTGTTAGGTATGGTCCCTTTTTTATACTTTGCCCCACAATTTGGAATCTGTCTACCTAGGAGACCTCTCTCCAAAATCAACAAATGCAAAAGAGAGAGAAGATTTCAAATAATAGTTTTTTAACTTGTTTGGGTGAGTAATTCTACTTTGCCCTTTTTCTTTTTCATTTTTATCAACTTTGAGATCCTTCTCAAAAGCGCCAATATGAAGGGGGAGATTGACCTGCAGGGCCCATTATTGATTGGTGGTGGTGGGACCAACCTATAATAACATATGGGGCCTGATGAAGGAAGATTTGGCCCGACCTCGCAATCACTCCACGAGGCAAAAACAAATATCTCGGCACAACAGCGCACCCAGGGCGCAAGCACCAAAAGGAAGAAACCAGCAGCCTGAACTCCCTACGAGGAGCCCGACCTCCCTACGA
>NW_010729121.1:4075782-4122602 GCF_000365185.1 Nelumbo nucifera | reverse complement strand
AAGGCTCCCTACCCCCAAGAACAAGGTAGGTGAACTTTGCGCCATCTGGTTTTATCTTGCCTTTGAAAGAATTCTAACTTGAGCTTCGGAGCATTCATACCGGGTTCCCCCCGAAGCTTCCTCATCTTCTCTGTTTCAGGCTCCTTGTAGTTCCGTTCAGAGGCAAAATCGTTGACAGCTAGGACCAGCCGAATTGCACACCATCAGGGCCCAATTCCAATGTCATGTATGACAATGGCCTCCATTGAGAAGCATTTTTAAACCCAACCTCCTCAACATGTGGATTAATAGATGCAAAGATGATATTGGGCATTCCACTAGTAATCCCATTCCCTCGTAGGAGAACCTAAAAGTTATCAATTAAGGATTTTTCTAATTGCATTAGGTCTGATGGGCCTTTGGAAGCAGTGGTGATAGTCAAATATAATATCATCTTTTCATCAATATTCTTATTAGAAGTTATTATTTTGAAAATGGTAATCTAGATTCGGAAAATTTTGATATTTTATCAAGTTGGCTATATCAGTCCCCTTTTAAGGGTATTCCATGAAAAATTATAAGCCCATTAACCTCGTTCTATTAATTTTCATTTTGGCGTTCAGATTTTCCTGAAATGAGAATGAATCAATTTCTTTCAAGTTGATTTAATCCATCCATTGACGAATCTTCCTAGTTCAGAAGTGATGATAGTGTCCAACATCTAATATCCATTATAGTCTTGCATTAGGAATATCTCCTTATAAAATAAGGCCCAGAAGTGTGAAAATGTTTCCGATGCAAGGTTATAAAAGCTGTTCAAACGGGCTTTGCACTGACACCGAAGCCGATTTCTATTAGACTGGATAAAAGGATAACTTTGATACGATGCTTGACACTAAGCTCTAAACAAGTGAAATACTTGGGAAAATCAAATGATTAATGTGAGAAATAGGTTTAAGTGAGTATTAATTAAAAATTTGGATTTTTTTTGTTGCAGATTGAACAAAACCCAGATCAAAAAATACAATTAACAAGTAAAAAAGAATACAAGAAGAAAATAAGAAAGAAAAACAAACAACTCAAGTACGTATAGATATTTAGATGGTTTGACTTATAGCCTATGTCCATGGGCATCAAACGAGTAAAATCCACTATAAAAAAATAAAAATTAAATTACAGTTACAATGTTTAATCTCTCACCAAACCCTAGCTCTCAATACATCCAAAACGCCCCCCGACACTTGGTTCCCGTTCATTGCCTTTCAGCATTCAACGTTTTCAAAGGCAATCGAAGTGTTTGGTTTCATTTTTGCACTTCAGCCCATCTTTTGTTTTTCAAAAATTACCCCAGAAGCTTTCTCCTATGCTACAATTTGAAAAATGATGATGATGACGATGTAATTAATTAATTACTTAATTAATATTTATGTAGTTGTTTATTTTAAATACTAATTAGTGTTCAATTCTTTAAAAATATGTAATTATTTATAATTTTTATTAGTTCCATTATTTATAAATTATTTTATATTCATTTAATTAATTGTTAACTAGTTTATTAAATAATTAAACAAACCTTTTTATATCCAAGGTTAAAATGGCCAATTAGCATTTCTCATAATTCATCATTTAGATTTCAAAGCAGCATTTTGTACATTCAAACTTAAGAACTAAGAAAATTTCATCAACTCCAATGCACCTTAAAAATAATTATTACAAATTCAGAGGCGTTTAGATGTCAAACTTCAATGCAAACGAACATGCCTTTACTGTGTCTTACACACTCTTGTGTTCTGTGTTTTCATTTTTCTCAAGATACAAGAACATAAGATGCAATGAGGCATATATGAGAACTGATGTGGGGTGATCCAACCCAACCCATTTGGGGCTGGGAGAACTAACCCACGAGCGCCAGATCAGGGAACGAGATCCGCTACAGCAGGGGTTGCCCTGCCCCCATCGTATAGAGCCAACTGCGATGCATTCACATGACCCTGCCAAACCCGTTGCAAGCCCTCGTATGGCTCCCATTTCAGGCATTCATCTCCACCTACCTCCAGGCAGCTCAAGTATAAATAGGGGTACCCCCCTCCAGGTAAGGGGGTTACAAAATACTTAAGACCAACAGCTATTGTCATAAGGGCTATTGCAATAACTGTTGTTGTGACTTTATTCTGGAACTGCCTACTAGGATCCTGTCCTGGTACTCTCCCTTTGTACCATGTACTAACTTGACCGTCGGAGACTCCACCTCGGCCTACACACCTTGGCTTCAGTAGCAACCTCTCCGAATCCTCAAAGCCTTTGGTTACCCTTCGGAGCCCAAGGGCAAAATTACTTTATTGTCATCGACCATTCTGAGCATCAACAATTGGCGCTATCTGTAGGAACGACACTGATACGTTCCCCGAAAGAACTATAGCAAGTTAACAAGTCCCCAAGCTCCGACCAATCAACATGGTACAAAGAACGAGGAATACACAAAATCTTGTCACCAATGAACAGTTCCAGGCCATGCTCGACCACCTGGAATATTTGACACAGCGAGTCAAGCAAAACTTCCCCCAAGCAGGAGGTTGCCCCCAAGGTGACCGCCCCACCGAGGAGTCAACACAGCGAGGTCGGTACAGGTCCACCACCTAGTCGGCCTCCAGCCTCGGCCACATGGAGTGGGCCGAGTCCTCAGAGTCTGGCAACAGTCACCCGACCGAGAGGTACACTACCCTAACTAGTTGTCAAACGTGGTTATGGTAAAGAAAGCTAACGGGAAATGGCAGATCTGTATTGATTCACAGACCTTAACCGAGCCTGCCCCAAGGACATTTTTCCTTTGCCGAGGATAGACCACCTCGTTGACGCCACTGTAGGGTACGAGCTGCTTAGCTTCATGGGTGCCTTCTCTGGATACAATCAGATAAAGATGCACCCAAATGATGAAGAGAAAACCTCATTCATCACCGAGCATGGCACATACTGCTACCGTGTGATGCCGTTTGGCCTCAAGAATGCTAGGGCCACCTACCAGTGCCTTGTCAACAAGGTGTTCAAAGAGCAGATGGGGAGGAATGTCGAAACCTATGTGGATGACATGGTAGTGAAGAGCCAGAGGGTTGAGACCCATGTCTCGAACCTAGCCGAGACCTTTGACACCTTGCGGAAGTATAACATGAAACTTAACCCCAGCAAGTGTGCCTTCGGCTTTACATCAGGAAAATTCCTAGGTTTCGTCGTCACTTAGAGAGGCATTGAGGCTAATTTTGAGAAGATACAGGCCATAGTAGATATTGCACCCCGCAGACGGTGAAGGAGACCCAAAAACTCATCGGCCGAATAGCAGCCCTCAATCGCTTCATGTCAAGAAGCTGAAAGAGTTCTAGTGGACGGAGGAGTGCCAATGTGCCTTTAACGAGCTCAAGGCATACTTTACTTCGCCTCCCCTTCTCACCCGGCTGGCCGAGGGGGAAACCCTATACCTATACCTCTCGATCGGAGATGAAGCAATCAGTTCAGTCCTCTTAAGGAAGATGGCGTGCAGAATCTGGTATACTATGCCAGTAAGGTCCTTTGCGATGTCGACACTAGGTACCCTGAGATAAAAAAGTTGGCTTTAGCCCTCGTGATTTCGACAATGAAACTTTGGCCATATTTCTAGGCCCACACTATAGTGGTCCGGATGAACCAGCCCCTCAAGGCCATCCTTGCCAAACTTGAGACCTCGGAACACCTGACGAAATGGGCCATCGAACTGTCGGAGTTTGACATCCAATACCAACTGAGGCCCGCGACCAAAGCACAAGCCCTGGTAGATTTTATAGTAGAGTGCACCTTCAGCCGAGCCCTTCGCTAGCCCCCTGAAAATGTTGAGGGGGATCATGTGGATGATGAGGCTCAACCTCGATGGAAGCTCTTTGTCGATGGTTCCTCCAATGCTAAAGAAAGCAAAGCATGCCTCATCCTCCTCAAACCAAATGATATTGTCCTGGAGTATGCGCTAAGGTTCGACTTTCAAGCAGTGAACAACGAAGCTGAGTACGAGGCCCTCCTCGCTGGTTTCCAGCTTGCTAGGGACCTTGGCTCCTCACATGTCAAAGTCTTCAGCGACTCTCGGCTGGTGATGAATCAAGTGAAAGGAAAGTATGAGGCTAGAGAACAAAGCATGTCCAAGTACCTCGCCAAAGTCCAAGATCTAACCCGCCACTTTCAACGCTTCTCCCTACAATGGGTCCTGCGAGCCAAGAACGCACGAGCCGATGCTCTCTCCAAGTTGACAAATACCTTGAGTGGATCCCTCGACTGGACCGTACACGTCAAAAAGCTACTTCGGCCCTCCATCGAAGAAGTCCAAGTGCTCCCCATAGAGGCCAAACCTTCATGGATGGATCTCATTGTCAACTTCCTGTCAATAGGACGGCTGCCCGAAGACAAAAATGAGGCAAAGCGACTCAGATGACAGGCAACCCACTATACCCTACTGGAGGGAAAGTTGTACCGAAGATCCTTCACCTTGCCTTACCTCCGATGCCTCCATCCAAAGGAGGGCAATTATGTGTTACAAGAAATTTGCGAAGGCATCTGCGGTAACCACCTTGGTAGGAGAGACCTAAACCAAAAAGCTCTAAGGCAGGGCTACTTCTGGCCTACCCTCCACAAGGACGCAGCTAGATTGGTGCAAAGATGTGACCCATGCCAGAGGTACGCCAACTTATGCCACAGGCAGGCCACCACTCTCTCGGCCCTCAGTAGCCAATGGCCCTTTGCCAAATGGGGCATGGACCTCCTTGGCCCCTTTCCTCCAGCCACAGGGGGGTAGAAAGTACCTTGTTGTTGCAGTAGACTACTTCACCAAGTGGGTAGAAGTCGAGCCTTTGGCCACCATCATGGCGTGAGCCATTCAAAACTTCGTTTGGAAAAGCATCATCTGCCACTTCGGCCTACCCTATATGCTGGTCACCAAAAACGGGAAGCAATTTGTTGATGCCAAGTTTTGGGAGTGGTGTGCCTCCCTCGGCATTAGGCAACAGTACACCTTGGTAGGCTATCCCCAAACCAATGGCCTATCCGAGGTCACTAATAGGACAATACTGGATGGACTGAAGACCAGATTGGACCGAGCTAAAGGCCTATGGGCTGAAGAACTAAATAGTGTACTCTGGGCTTACCAAACTACGCCTCGAATAGCCACAAGAGAAACCCCATTCGGCATAACCTACGGCACAGAAGCAATAATCCCAACAGAGATTGGCCAGCCGACATTCCGAGTTGAAGCATACACTAAAGTCGAGAATGATGAAGGCCTTAGGGCAAACTTAGACCTGCTAGAAGAAGCCCGAGAGCAAGCACAGATAAAGGAAGCCACTTACTAGCAGCGAGTGGCTCGCTACTACAACTCCAGGGTAAAAGAAAGATACTATCAAGAGGGAAACTTTATCGTCAGAAAAGTCATGGTCCCCAAGCCCGAAGTAGGGAAGCTGGGCCCTAACTGGGAAGCCCCTTACAGAATCAAGCGAGTCATCGGCCCTGGCACTTCCACCTGGAACACCTAGATGGAAGAACTGTACCTCGGACATGGAATTCAGAGAACCTCCGGATGTACTACAAATGATTGTAACATCTTTTTTAAAACTGTGGAATGAATGAAGCAAAGTTCCTCTTCGGCTCAATGCTTAGCACGTGTACCTACTAAGTCCTTATAACTCTTTGGCCTCGCGACTAGTAGGGGCGCACGGCCTCCTCCAAGGCTATACCCCCTCGATAGACTAACGCCAAGACTTAACGAATATGTAACAGACACCTTGGCTATGACTTACTGCGTCAGAATATGCCAAGACGGCTGAGGGCCCCATGTGCCTTAGCGCCCTGCCTCGGCGGCGGCTAGCCTCCTGAACTTTCACACTTAGCGCTACCAGCAAAGGAAGATAGCATCCTCGGAGCGTTGCGCTAAACCTCGTTGAAACAAGTATGCGGGGGCATGGGAGCTAAGAGAGCCTCGGCTCTGCCTAGGCCCCATGGAGCTAGACGAGCCTTAGCTATATCTCAACCACCCCCCAATATGGCAGGCCACCTCGGCCTCGTTAAGGTTAACACGTTGGGATACGGGGGCCAGGTGAGCCCCTATTCAACCTAGGTCCTACAGATCCAGACAAGCCCTAGCTCCATCTTGGCCACCCCTTAATACGACAGGCCACTTCGGCCCTGCCGAACCCAACACTTAAAAGATTGGGAGACAGGCGAGCCCCAGCTCAGCCTCGACCCCACTCTACATCGACAAGCCACCTTGCTATCTATTTAAGCAAAGGGAAGAGAGCTAGGCAAGCTTGGTGCCCTGCTTCAGCCTCTCCCCATCACAGTTTTTTGCACGTTGTGTTTTTTCCTTTGGAGGGGCAAGGACCCTTCGGCAACAAAAGCATAAGTGCAAAAAAACTGTGCAAAAACATACAAGGAAAGATAACACAACAAAACACAAGTGCAACAGTTGAAGCAAAAGATCTAAAAATTTCTTTGATTTTCATTATGCACAAAAAATTATTTTGGCTTTACATATTTGTTTCATGGCCCTTTAGGCCGAATACATAAAAAAAAGGAAGAGAAAGAAGCCTGGCTTAAGCCTCACGACCAGCTGGAGGAGGAAGTGCAAAGTCGGTAGCCTCTTCGGGAGTATTGGGAATCACTTTCAGACATTTAGCATCGAAGTCCGGAAGCACCGCAAGGAGTGCCTTCTTGGTGTCCTCGATCCCGTCCAAATAAGCCCCGGAAGTGACGTCGGCCAGCTTACTAGCTCGCTTCTCTGCTTCCTGGGCCCTCTTCTTGGCACCAGCCGTCTTCTGCTCGGCCTCAACAGCCTTCTTAGCTGCTTCCATCCCGTCCAAATAAGCCCCGGAAGCGACATCAGCCAGCTCACTAGCTCGCTTCTCTGCTTCCTGGGCCCTCTTCTTGGCACCAGCCGTCTTCTGCTCGGCCTCAACAGCCTTCTTAGCTGCTTCCTCGGCCCTCCGCTCTGCCTCAGCTGCCCGCCTGTTCACCTCAGAGATGCCCTCCTTGGCTTGACGGAGACGCCGCTCGGCCTCAGAGACGAGGCTCTCAACCCGAGCCCTCTCAATCTGCTCCTTGGCAAGAAGATCTTGTGTCTTCTTCAGGTTCTCCTCGGCCTCCTTGCGGAACTTATGTTCGTTAGCAAAGAACCGTTGCATCACATAGCGCTTCTCCACGGTGTTGGCGACAGTCTGTTGAAGCTTGTCATTCTCAGCCTCCAACTTATCCATATTGGCCAAGGCCAGCTTCAACCGATCCCCTAGACCAACAAAATGAAGCTAGACCTACAACAAGAAAACAATCAGTACCTAGCAAAAAGAACGAAAGAAAAAGAAAAGAAAAGAGGAACAGACTGTTACCTCGGCCAACCTCTGCAACCCTTGGTCATACAACTTGTCAGGGGCCATCCCCAACATCTGGAAGCGATCCAGAGACAGCAGGGACCGGCTTACCAACGCTGGGCCAACTGTCGTGTTGCGAATCGAGTCCCCCTTGTAGACCTCCCATTGGGGGCAGAAGATCTTATCAGACCGCTGAGTGAGCTCCTCCAACGGCGTGGGAAAAGAGAATGGCCCCATCCGCTCCATGTGGGACCCCCTCGAGGCGTCACCGGCGGAAGATCTGTTCTGTGTTTTCATTTTTCTCAAGATACAAGAACATAAGATGCAATGAGGTATATATGAGAACTGATGTGGGGTGACCCAACCCAGCCCATTTGGGGCTGGGAGGCCCAGCCCATGAACGCCAGATCAGGGAATGAGATCCGCTACAGTAGGGGTTGCCCTGCCCCCATCTTACGGAGCCAACTGCGATGCGCTCACATGACCCTGCCAAACCCACTACAAGCCCTCGTATGGCTTCCATCTCAGGTGTTCATCTCCACCTACCTCCAGGCAGCTTAAGTATAAATAGGGGTACCCCCTCCAGGTAAGGGGGTCTATTGTCATAAGGGCAATTGCAATAACTGCTGTTGTGACTTTATTCTGGAACTACCTACCAAGATCTTGTCCTGGTACTCTCCCTTTGTACCCTATACTAATTTGACCATCGGAGACTCTGCCTCCGGTTCTCACCTGGGGCCTCTGACGAGTTTCTGCCTTGTAGCACTTCGGCCATCTGCCCTCGGCTTCTACCATACTCGGAGTCCACCCCGCCTCAGCTTACACACCTTGGCCTCAGCAGTGACCTCTCCGAATCCTCAAAGCCTTCAACCACCCTTCGAAGCCCAGGGGCGAAATTACTTTGTTGTCCTCGGTCATTCCGAGCACCAACAAGAACCAAACCCTAACAAAGTCTATATTCATGTTGGGTCCAATATTGACCCCCGTGGTGAGCTACAGCCCTTTTGCTTCCACCATTTGAAACAAAAATAGGTCAGAATTTTCATTCAAATCATTTGCTCTGCCATAATTTTGCATCGGTGGAAATTTATTTGCATTACAACCAAATACAGCCTTAATTTGTAACACACATATATAGGAACATTAATTATTGTGAGCATGGACCACACACTAGTTGGGACTTACATGGTGAATCAGGATTACAGTTACTGCTTCCTGCTACTATGGAAATTAAAATACTATATATTTCAGTTGTACTTTATAATTAAACTTAATATGATTTTGCATTCACTATGAAGAAAAGGCAATTAATTTTGAGATGGCTCTGCTGGGTTATCCTGATTTGCAGCAGCAAGCTCTACGTAGTATTTCTCTATCCATCCTTTGATGGTTTCGATCTCTAATTGCCGTTGCATAACCAACCACTTTGGGTCATGCGCCGATGCCTGATATAAATCCATGCAATGTGATCCTGCAAAATAGGTTTCTGTTAGCAGGGAATTGTATTAATGACTGCAGACTGGAGCAAATCCTCCAAGCTTGGAAGGTTTTACTGGACTTTGGTCTTGTTTTCTAAAGCAATAAAAAGCAAAAGACATACCTTCATTTGTATATATTGCCACAATACTGTCTGATATGTTTGCCAAAACTCTGGACAGAAAGAAAGAGTAAAAATGCATCTGACATTCTGAGTGAAAAAAACAACACACACACAACAATAACTACTACTACTACTTACATATGGTGTGAGAATATATTAAAAAGTATGGATTAAAATATTTATTGAAGCCTATGTTTCCTACCCTCCACTACTATAAGGGTCCTTGAGTCCATTGGAAAATATAATATTGCTAGCAAACTTCTGAAGAACCAATCTTATATCCTGCAAAAGAAGTAAAATTTAAGATTAAATGGGGTAATTGAAAATTATGGGCTGATAGCAAGAGAGAGAGAGAGAGAGAGACATACGTGCCCTCCAAATTGAGTAGTGATCCAATGAGGTCTTGGAGGAACACCATACAAATCCTGGCATGACTTGGTGTAATTTTTTAAGTCAAAAGGAGATGAAGGGAACATGGTGTCATTGCTACCTCGACCAATGGGCATTACCAACTCACTGCATGTCTGTAAATCAAGCAAGAGCACAGTTAAAAGTATTCTTATATATATTATTAACATGATATAATAGTATTTAATGTATACAGTTTATCTGATGTTCATGTAGCCAACTGTTAGTCTGTTACCCCCTTATTGATCAGCAGACTGACAAGAATAATTAATTATATATATATATATATAAAGAGATCCCTCCATTAGATTGGAGATCTCTACATCTACCACCTTTAAAGGTTTAAAGGTTTAAAGGTTTCCCTTGAGTATGATAAAGTTTCAATATTGGTATTTTAATTACAAAAAAATAAGACTCAAAAAATGGAAGAAACATCAGCTTTCAAGCCATGGTCATCTTCCTACTGCTTCTGCTTTTGTGCTGCTGCTGGTGCTTCGTTCTGTCTTAATTTGATGATGAAAGAAAAGAAAAGAATATACCAACTGTATATATATAGATCGATATATTGTATATATACCTGCCATCTCCAACCGAAATATCCTTGAGTTGGATAATTATAGTAATTTGTATCGTAGCAGGATCGATTTCCCATATAAGCAACAACACCTGCAAACACCCTGCTAAGAATATCGGTTCCTTTGGGTGCGCCATCAATGACATCACAGATTTTATTGACGATATTTTCTGGGGGTCTATTGAACTGTGCAGTTTCTGCATATATGCTGTCCAGATAGTCCTTGAGCTCGAAAGATGTGTTCAATGGCCTTGACAAGAAAATTTATAACCATATAGTTAATTAGTACTGAATCAAGCTATATATATTTCATTATAATGGAGATCGAAAAGTTCAATTAAATTACGAGCAAGTCTTGAATTTTTGACTCAGGACTGAAAGACCATCAGCTTGGGAGGCCACTTTATCAATTTCAGACCATGATTCTCTTATGGTGTCGTGGCAACTTTCACTAGCTTCCTGCATGACCCACCACAAAAGCTAACAACTGAGTGATGAGGAGATTCTCAAGATTAATTAATTTAGATAAAAAGAATTACAGATATAGAATATGTATGCCATTGGTGATCAATTGATTTCTTACTCTATAGTCCTTGGTGACAATAGAATAGTACCCATTATGTGGGGTGATGTCATCGAAGTAGAGAATTGGTGCTGATGAGGCTAGTGCACCAAGGGCAACGTGAGGGTATTTTAAGCGAAACCAAGATGCAAGCACTGAAGATAATTAAAGAGGAGATGATGAGATCGATGGATGCAAGAGGGATTATATTAATTTGATTCATTAATTTTTCAATATAGCTAGGCCAGGGTCCTACGTGATCGACTTACTTCCACCATAAGATCCTCCCATGACAATTACTGGGCAGAACTCTGCAGATAGATTTTTCTTCAAATCTATGATCACCTCTGCATAATCCGCTAGAGCTTGAGCAGAATTGAAATACCCAAGAGTCTCAGTGTTTTGAAATGATTTTTCCCAGGACTCAAACGGGACCGACTTTCCATAGTAGCGATGCTGCAAATTAAACAAACACCACCATGATATTAGCTAGATCGTAGTGCACATAGTTTTTGTTTAATTTGCTTAATCCAACTGTAGTACTAACGACTTAAGAAAATTAAAACTGATCAAACTCGTGGAAAAGAAAAACTGGTATAATGGCAGTTTTTTACCTCTATATATACTATCAAAGCATTGAAGCGAGGGGCGTGATCAGTGAGGAACCCAATAGACTCTATATCATCGTCCAAAGATGACTCCTCCCCAAGAAAAACAAAGATTGGAGCAATCGAATTAACGCCACCCCAGTACTTAAAGTTGATCATGTATCTCTGTTGAAAAGTAGTGTAGCTTTCTGGCCTGTAGTTGAAGTGGTCGAGCGTCTGTGTATAGAAAAAGGTCTGTAAGTCGTCCTTGGAGGTAGAGGAAGGTTTGGCAGCACTGGGATTCACCATCCTGCTCTTTCTGAAGACATCGAGATTCGGCATCTTCGATTGAGTTGCAGGCAGAAATGCCATGACAAATAGAAGCAGTAATGGTGGAAACCAATGAACTGAGAATTTCTTACTGTGAACTGCCATAATCATATCTCTGGTCTGTACAAGACCGTCGTAATGAATAAGCAGTGAGGTTGCATATACGAGAGATGGAGGAAACCCAGCGATCGATCATCCCATATTTATAGACCATTTCTTTAGTAGTGGCCTAGTGGCAAGTTCTGGTCCGATTGCTTCCAGTCAAACATGGTTCGATAGCATGGTAAATAAATTTCTTCGAAGCACCAGTCAAATCATGGATTCCTACCGCCTTCAGTCGAGGCATCCACTTTCAGCAAAAGGTGAGGAGTCAAATCATGGAACCGCTTATCCTCTTGCTGAATATATATACAACAGCAGGTTAACAAGGAATTAATTAATATATATTAACAAAGAATATAAAATCAATTAAGTCCTTGATCAATCAATTGTTTTTTGGTGTTTCTTCTGAGGAGACTTGTTGGTCAGCAGGGTTCTAATTTTCTTGACACCATGGGCCTTCCAGAATCACAAGAGGACAAAATGTATAAAGAGAGGGATTCATTATCTTGTGCAAATAAAGGGGCCGGATTTGTGGGTTGGTTTATCTGGTCTCCAATAACTTCTAATTCAATGATGCTAGCTTTACTTATGATATTAAACCCATAAGGCTTTTGATAAGAAAATTCCTATTCTAATCCAAGTACTATAAATAAATGGGGCATGAGTTAGGGCATAATTGCTTGGTGCAAAGTATGGTTTTAAAAAATGATCTGGAAATGAAATCATTCTGCCCATTGGTTTCTAAGTCAACGGTTTGACCGTTTGATTCAAATGGATGGCTTGTTTTGATAATAAAAATAAAAAAAAATAAAAAAGGTCAAAATCATTAAACGGATCGATGAATTGATGAGTTGACCACATGGGTCAATGAATTATTAACTGATTCAACGATTTTTGGCTAGGGATCAGGTTTAGGGTAAAATAGAACCGGTTGCCTAGATGGTTCCCAGGCTGAACAGTCCAACCGTCTAGATCAACAATGACTCAAAAACTATGGCACAAAGATAAAATCCCATTGCTGATGAAAGCATGGAAACATGGGTTCAAGTCTGAAAGAGGGTCATTTTGTGCAAAAGAAATGCAAAAGTATATATATAGCTAGGTTTGTATCAAGCCTAACCCTCCCAAGACCCCTGATCGATGGTCAGGACTTAGGACCACCATTAGGTAATGGTTCTTATATATATATATATATATATATATATATATTGAATTTTAGCCCAGTCGTTATCTCCCAAGATTCGATATTAGATATATCCAATTTGTAGATGATTGCCAGTAAAACCACAATAAAGCCATGTATACAGTTACGAGATGAGAACTACCAACTACAGTGCCACCCACATTCGCTTCATGTGGCTTATTTGGGATTTCGGTAAACTATTGTATGGTTTGGCAAACTATTGGATATTGGATGCAACGAATCACAATAAAGAAAAAGGAACTAAGAATCTCACAGGAGTAGAGATCTGGCCAATTAAGATTGTGGGTGTTGAACCCCACCTCAAATAATGTAAAATTTTTTTTGGACATGTTTATGCGCTTGGTCTTTGCATAATGTACTTAGTCAAAAAGGAATTTTGATTCACAGCTCATGCATGAGCTTATAGGCGTCATCACTTAATTGCTTTTGCTTCAGCAAAGTTAATTCTCTTTAGCACATTAGCATTCTAGAAGTAGATATATATCCATCCACTTAATCCATTTATAAATTTTATCAGTATGCGGTATCCACATGTTTCCCTTGTGCTGTAAGCTGTAGTTTCAAAGCCATAATAATCCTAATTGCCTACTCTTGAGCGTTAAATTCAGACCACTTTTTGTGAATCAAGGTTACGTTCAAACCTAAAATATAGAGGGCTATAATGGGATATGTTTGCTTAAGCTAAGTTAGAATCTTTTATCTTATCTAATACCTGTTATTGCGAATGCCTCCAAGTTTGTGGGGCCTTTTACTTTAGATTTTCTAGCTCTTATGAGTTCAAGAGGCTCTGAATTCTCTCTAGGCCAGTGAGGAGGATCCTCTACTTACTGCTGGCTCGATGATATCAAGCCAATTCATTTTAGTTTGGCACTCATCAAAATTCATGGGGTTTTGATTGGTCAAAGCTACCCATTGCAACTGAATGAATTAACAATTCAGATCTTCTATCCATAAGAATCCTAGCTACCCACATGACACCACAACTATACATTGGGAACATCTCTCATGAATGGTAACATGCAAATAAGGGAGATGTTCTTTCCGGTATCATAGTCGAACCCCTATCATAAATAACAAAATCATGCAGTCGTATCATTATCCCTAAAATACAAGACACATACAAGGTTCCTATAAATCCACCTAGGTGTGAATTGTAGCTAAACCCTAGCTCATTTTTTTCAATCTCAAAACGCACCATACATTTATTGGAAGAACCCTAAACAATAAATACATTTATTAGTTATTAGTATCATTAACATTACCAACTGGTTAGTAAGTTAAATATGAAGATGGCTTCCATCTCATCAAAATTATGAGCTTAAGGAATGAAGGAGACTACTGGCTTGAGAAGCCAGTCTATCACTTTCAGACCAAACAATTTTGGATGAAAGATCCATAGTTTCTTGCTTCCTAGTGTAATATTCTCCTATGCAATCACATAGCTAGTCTCTTTCTGATAAGTTTTGTTTAGATCTATATCATCTCTGCATAATCTGTGCTAGAGCTAGAGCTGAGCTGAGGTAACCAAGGATCCTAGCATTTCTAAATGCTTCTCAACTCACCATTGTAGGGTGCTGTTAGAAACAGAGTGGACTTATAAACAATCTTTCCCCTCACCTCGGGTGTATACATGGATCTGCACCATGATATTATTAATTTAAAGCCCATCACATATTTTTGCTGTAAAGTTTTGAGCATCTGAGTGTAGAAAGACTTCTCAAAGCCCTGGGAAGTAAGCAAAGGTTGGGTGGTGGCAAGATTCCTTAGCTGGGTTCTTCCAAGTTCCAACAATGTTGAGTTCTGCTAGGCCTTTTATTTATTTGCAGTGTTTGACAAGTCTTTTCGTGTGGCCTTTTGGGCTTCCACAAGCTTGGAAAACAAAAAATCAGTCTTTTTCTATTTAGTAACCAAAAGCCAGAAAGATGAGAAGATGCATGCATGGAAAGACCTGAAAAGACTGAAAAATGTTGAATTTCCAGAAGTTTCAATTGAAGCTTTCTGGTTTTTCTATGTGGTATATGGCCTTTAAATGTGTTTTTAAAATCACGGTAGACCGATCCATTTACCAAACGGTTTTTTATCTTTAAAGACAAGACCCCAAAAATTCAATGTCTTTTGGCCATCTAGCCGGGCTGCTCAAAGATCTTTCTAAAAGATTTGTCAAACGACACCTTAGACATTTGGTTGGTTGTTTGTGTTACATTTAAAATTGAAAGTAAGTGAAAAAAAACTGGGACATCTCAAGCACTATCTAAATCCAAACCCAACATGATGTCATCGGGTTGGGTTAGGGTTAAGATTATGGGTTTAACAACTTGAGCCGAGTTAGGTTTGACCTCATCCCTAGCTAACCCGGCCCAACTTGCATTCCTACTGGTGAAATACCAGTCATCTTATTCATGAATAATAATTTACGTGTTAAATCTGAAATTTAGAAAAAAAATCAAATTTTTAGAAATATGCAATACAGATTTTTAAATTAAAAAGATGAGATTGTTTAACTTTGGATTAAAATATTTTTACATTTATGAGATGCCATATATTTAATATAACCCAAATATACACATTATATAAATATGGCCGATCTTTCATCCAAAATTTTTAAATTGAAAACGCATTAAAAATAAAAAAAAAAAATATTCCTACCCGAGTTATACACAATACTGAGGGCCAACTAAATTCTATCTTGCCAGAGTCAGATGGTTGGGTAGGGATTTGTTAAGTAAAATTAACAAAGAGATTGAGGTCTAACTACATTAACTAGATTCTAGAATACTCATCAATGGGAAGTACTTTTACGTGGCCGAAGACTCTCACATAATAAGGGGTTCAACTAAATAAAGGTGAGGCTGTCTTAGGTAAGACCTTGGCCCTAGATGGGAGTCCGAATCTTCTGTTCACAAGAACTTTGCCCATGTCTATCATAGAGGATATCTCATCCTCTTATATAATATTATGCATGGGAAGGTGTTCTCAATACACAGATGTTCGCAATACACAGGGGTAGTGTGTCGTGGATAGACATGAACAGGATTCTTATGGACAAGAGATCCAAAGTCCCTATATGGTCTCATTCCATTGTTCCATTGGTCCACCTTAAAATGAAACCAGGGAATGGGAATTTCATCACTTTTGGATCCAACCACACAATTGACATTATTGACTGGAGAAAAGCACTTTATAAAGGTGGCCGGTTTGTGGATGGTGGGTTCTACTTATATGGTCCAAGGCAGAAAGTAGATTAAGGAATTAGCACATCTGGTCGTTAGCTTTTTCACGCCAGAAAAGTGAACAGTCTATCACTCACCATAGAAAAGCTGAGAGAATAAGTCATTCACCCACCATAGAAAAGAAGAGAATAAGCTCTGGTTTCGGTATCACTTTGATCTTTGATGCATGAGAGAGAGAGATTGTGTCCAATTAAATAGAAACATTGAAGTATAACTTTTATACCATTAAAAGTTAGGTAACAATTTCAATTCCTTATTTTTGTATTCTAATAACAATAGTAATTAAGTTAAAGTAAATCTAACGTCTAATAGTTACATCAATGATTTGCAAGATCCGTGTAGTACTGCCTGAACCAATTGGAGATGATTTCGACCTCTCTACGTCGTTGCTTGATTAACCACTTCGGATCATTTGGTAATGAGGGAAGTATATCTAAGCAATGGGATCCTGCAAGCAGTAAGCTTTTGTTAATGGTAGCAATATTGCTAACTAAAACTTATAGCAAAAGGACATTGAATTAATGTGTTAATTCCATACTCTTCATCAAAACCCACAAAACTTATTAAGTACTGGTCGTTCCTTTATAAATAAATAATCATCTTTCTGATAATTAAAGGAGGTGCCAAAGGCATACCTTCAGTTGTATATATGGCCGGAAGGCTCTTTGAAATGCTTTTCAACACACTGTAGAAATTAAAAGAGATAAAACCCCATTAAATGTCTTGCTTGTGCAAATCTCAGCTATGGATGAAGAAGGTATATAATATATAAGTTCTATTCTTTACCCTCCACTACTGTAAGGATCCTTGAGTCCGTTTGAGAATATGATGTTGCTTCCAAATCTCTCAAGGATCAGTTTAATATCCTGAAGTTTACATTACAACGAGGCATGAGTCCATTTGAGAAATAACACAGGCATTCACAGAGAGAGAGAGAGAGAGAGAGAGAGCTTACATCACCACCAAACTCAGCCGTGATCCAATGAGGCCTAGGGCTGACGCCATAAGCATTCTTGCAGTCTTGGACGAATGCATCTAGGTCAAAAGATTCCGCTTGGAACATGGTGTCATTACCATGGGCTATGGGCATTACCATCTCACTACATGTCTAAAATAAACAATATACTGATTAGCATTCATTTGTTTTACAACAACCATGCTAGCAAAAAATTACAAGAAATTCTATTTTTTGGTAATAAAATGAAGATTATTTATTAAAAATAAAAAAAAACAAGGGGGAGAGAAAGGATATACAAAAGGGCTCAAACCCTTTAGAATGGAATGGCGAAATAGGATTCATGTAGCCAATTCCATATAGTTGGGACAAGGCTAGAATGATGACGATGATTCTTAAATTATATTTTTATTTTGTTTCGAATAGTAGAAATAAGTTGGCTTTGTTTCAAAAGACAATTCATGTGTGTATTTGAAAGCCTTCAAACTAGTGGTTGTATGATTCATGAAACATGATATCGAATCACCAAATGAAAACACATATACAACCAAGAACATGTTTCGACTTTTACTTTGTTTTCACAACTCACAACAACAAAAATAATTCACATAAGAGAACACACCCCTTAATTGTTTGGTTCTCATAAAAAAATTCGGAGACCTCTTGATGTCTTAAAGAGATAGTGATGAATATGGTGATGAGAATTGAAAGAGAAGATACCTGCCAACTCCACCCCTCATCTGTTTCACTTGGATTGTTGAATGCATTTACATCATAGCATGTCCAGTTTCCATTGAAACTAACTAGTCCTTTAAAAATTTTACCAAGAATATCGGTATGGTTGGAGGTTCCATCAATGGCATTGCAAATCCTTGAAACTCCATCTCCTGAAGGAGAAGCATATTGGGCAGCTTCACAGTAATTAGAGTCCAAATAATCCTTGAGCTGGGAAGCTGAGGTTATTGGGCTAACAGACAAGCAAACAACACACAACTTCAATTAATGTCTAAAGCTAAGGATTAAGAGGAAAAGAGATGAAGGTTGAGTTTAATTAATTACGAGCAAGTCATGAATTGTTTTGAAAGTATTGAAAGGCCATTTGGTTGAGAGGCAACTCTATCAATCTCAGACCAGGACTGCTTTAAGGTATTATAGCAATTCTCACTCTTTTCCTGCACCACCCAAAGAAGATGAAACCCAATTCAGATCTCTTCTATGGTTTCATCAGTGAAGATTAAACAGACTGAACTTGATTACATACTCTAAAATCCTTGCTGACAACAGAGTAATATCCATCTTGAGGTGTGATATCATCAAAATAAAGAATTGGTGCCGATGATGCTAATGCCCCAAGAGCAATATGTGGATATTTTAGACGGAACCATGCAGCCAGCACTGAGAAAAAGATAAATAAATAAATATTCAAATAAAGAATAATCAAGCAATTGATATATGTGTGTATATTGGCATTCCGTTTCTATTTAAAATATCAAATTTGATGTTTCTCACACATGTATTTTTCTAGTTGAAATGACACTCATGTATAATATGATAAGGTTAATACATATTTTCAAGGATTAAAATATCAATACAATATGAGATAATACCATCCCGGCCCTCTTCCCCAACTCCTTATCATTATAAAATAAAAAGAAAAAGAAAAAAAGTAAAAAAAATTAAATATCAACCATCTCGCCAATACCCATATTTGAATATCAGGTATATCAATATTTTAATCCTAACATATTTTTCACAAATTTATATTAATCAACCCAAAATGTTTAGTGGTGATGAAACACTGATGTAAAGATGAATTTATAATTACTTACTTCCACCATATGATCCCCCAACAACAATCACAGGACTTTTCTCTGCAGACAAGTTTTTCTTGATATGTAGAATAATCTCGGCATAGTCTGCTATAGCTTGTGATGAGCTAAAGTATCCAAGAGTGCTGGCATTGCTGAAGGCTTCTTCCCTTGAACTAAAGGGAATTGATTTTCCATAATAGCGATGCTGTAAAAATAATACCAATTAATCCCTCAAGACATTCATCAAATCATGGCTATTTTGATAAATGAGATGTAATTAAGAGGAATGATTTGAGGGCATCACAATTTTGATAAATGGGTATATAAGAATTAAGAAACGGGGAGAAAAGAAAAACAAAGAAAATTAAGAGAGGCCCCAATTAAGAATTGAATTATAATATTCATAAAAAGGAAATAATATTAATAAATATGACTTGCCAACCCCAAAATAGGCTGCAAGACTGCAAATAGATTGGATGGAATTTGGGTACGAGTATACCGTATCCAACCCAATAAGAATTTAGAGATCCCAATCTGATCCAATAACCGCTGGATATCTAAAATATGGATTCGAATTCAATATAAATCTGTATTAAATTAGTATAAATTTACAAAACATATATTATATAAATAAAAAAACAATTACAAAACTATAAAGAATTCTAATACTAAAAAATAGCTTCTTTTATCTATCAATTTACGCATGAACAAAGAAATAATGGTTCCGTCAAGGCAAAGGCCATTCCCACACCATTCCAATTGCCTTTTAAAACCTTGCAATAGGAATATCTTCCCATTAATTAAAGCATATAAGTGTGGAGATATTCTCAATACAAGGCTGTTCGAACAGGCTTTGTCCTGACTAAAGCCAAAGTTATTGTAAAACCAGCTTGTTGGTAAGGTCTTCTGTTAGTCATAACAGAAATTTGGGATTGAATCACATCTGCATCTAGGTTGGGGGATTGGCTAGCTACCCCCATTATGTAACCCTTGAAGATATCAAAATAATAATATTAATAATAACAATGGTTCATATTTTCAAATCTAACTTAAACTAAATTAAAATCCAATTCAAATCCCACCAAAAAACACAAGATTCATCAAGAAAGACTAATGAGAAGATTAATGATTTTTCTCTCCATCTCTTTATTACCTCTATATATACCAAAAGGGCTTTAAACTTAGGGGCATTGTCGGACAGGAATCCCGCAGAACCAATTTGAAAATCTAAAGCTGCCTCATCTCCAAGGTAGACGAAGATGGGAGCGCTGGTATTTGCACCACCCCAGTACTTGGCGTTCATCACATATCTCTGTCGAAAGGTTGTGTAGCTCTCCGGCCTATAGTTGAAGTGGTCGAGAGTCTGGTTGTGGTAATAAACCTTGTAGTCCGCCCATTGAGAGGTTGATTCCGCCATGACGTCCACCTTCCTATCCTTCATGCTTCGCATTCGCAGGACGCCCATTCGTGGGGTTCGAATTATTGGTGTCGCAGAAACGCATGTTAAAAGGAGTAGAAACAGTAGTGAAGAAAGCAACTGGATTATTGATTGCCGAGCTCTGTCATGAATGGCCATGGCTTCAGAGGTTGGACGTTGGAACTGGGTTTCAAAGCTTATATATATTATATATAAGGGAAGAGCGTATAGTAAGTAAGATATATAGAGAGAGAGAGACCAGCTAATAGCATGGTAGAAGGTTTCTTACCGAAATTCACGTGGTGAGTTGGGAATGGGAATTTGACAATTATTAGTTTATTTTTTGAAAACTAAAATACCCTTTACATTTCAACTTTTGTATCATTAAAAAGGGTTAGGTTTGGAATAATAGTGTAAAATACGAAACTTGGGCTGGTTTAGACTTCTAATGCTGCAAGCAATCAAACACTGATGTGGGTTGACTAGACGGATAGAAGCAAGCACTGGATGGGAATGCTTAGGAATGATCCATGGCGAAACACACGCATATGAGGCTGTCAATTGGTCTAATCCCATCCAATCCAATCGGAATGTAATATGAAAAGTCCACATCCAATACAATTCCTCCCGATAATTTGAGAATCCAATCCAATCTAATATGGCTGAAATTTAAAAAAGAAAAATCTAATTTTCTACATTTTTAGCACTCATTTTTATATGAAATTTTTATGTACAGTGTATATATTAACGATCATCGGCTTTGACCTTTTTTCTTGTAATGTAGATCCGTCCCTGTATTCTACTTGAACCTCTAACCCATGAACCTCTCTCTTATTTGGGTCGAATATTGCCATATATATTTGTAAATGTTATATATCATATTTGTAAGATTTTATACCTATATAATTTCTAGGCTGTCCCTAGGTCATGTTAAGTGCAGGCATGATGCAGGTTTGACCAACCTGAACAGAATGAATTTATGCTTGCCCATGTTTGGAAATTTTGAAGGCCGAGCAGGCTGTGCCAGGTCATAAATGATCATCCCTATTTCTTAGCTTCATGACTTTCCTTATCATGGAGACCTATATTTTCGGTTTGCTTGTATATATGTTAATTCCAAGTCAAATCAAGTTAGATGATGTTTCATGCCGATGTCATTTCTCTAATGTGTTTCCATTCGATCAGCGCCATGTAGGCATTTTCTCATATCTTCGGTTTGGTTGAGCGTTTTTCAAGAGTTTTCCAACCGTTACAAGCAACATTCTCACCTCAGGTTAATTATGTGCAAGTAGATTTTTGAGAAAACATCAAAATGAAGCTTCCTGTTTTGGAGAAAACATTTTCTCCTTTCTTTTTCCTATAAGGCACCTAATTGGTACCATGTAATATCTATATTACTATTAATCTATACTACCCTTTACATGTGTGAATGATAGTATGGAACTTTTGTTTAACAAAAATCTCCGATTTTTTGAATTTGTCTCTCTCTAATTATAAGAGAAATGCAAGTCGAACAATCACCTTTTTCTTCATTCAAATCCCTCTCATTAAATCTTATATTTAGGGTATTAAGGTCCATTTACATTTATTGGATCCTATCAAATTCCCTTAAACATTATGTTTAATGTATTAACTCTCATTCTTCATTGAATCCTATATAAATTAACCATATTAGAAAAAATAAGTCTGATAAATAATAATTATTTTTTTATTGATAATAAAAATAAAATACAAATTTAAAACCAACCCAAAAATGGAGTTATTTCCTATTTGGTGGCGAATCAACAATAAAAACCTTTTAAATAAAATGTCTCAACCCTAGATGATGTAACTAAATAATAATAAACATTAAAAAGATAAAAGTATAAAATATACAAAAAAAAATGTAGAAAATATTTACGCACATCTCTAATATCATATATCCATCATATTAAACAAAAGCAAGTGTGACAATTAAATAATAATAATTTTTATAGACATGAAAATGTGAAAAAGGTTGTAAAAAATTTAGAAACATATTATTTATTTTTATCATCATTATCAAAAATTGTCACGTGTAAAGCACGAAAAGTACACATAACCCAAAATGATTTATCATTTTCCAAAGTGTTACTATGAAAACTGCTTTGATATCAAGCATAGCCTTGGTTTCTTGAAAAAAAAAATTAAAAGCAAGGAAGAAGTTTAGTCCAAGACAAAGTAAATTGATATACCACATTGAGTTTTGGACTAAAATAGGCCTGCTGCCATGTTTAGTTCAAGCCTCGTTGCTTTTAATACAAAAGCAATGGTGGAGTATGGTTTTGTGACGATTGAGAATGGTTTGCATCAATCGCATATAAGTTTGAAATGGTTGAATATGGGTTTGTAAACATTTGATAATGATTAGGTATGGATTTGTAACGATTTGTACCCTAATGAGGGATGGTAGATTATAAAATCCCGGAGTATTTGTAATGGTTTGTAACGCTTTGTAAAAGTTGAGTATAGAATTGTAACAGTCGAATTTGGTTTGTAACAGCTAATCGTGGGTTTTTAATAACAGTTATGGATTTGTAATGATTTGTGACAGTTGATGATTAAAATCTCATTCTTAATTTTAAGGAATTATCTTCTTTTTGCGGTTAAATACTCGGGGGCGTTCTTTTTTGAAATTTTGAGAGGCGGGAAAGTTGGTCAATGGAATTTTGATTTCTATTGACCAAGAAATCTGTGTTCTTTTTTCAAATTTATGTGAGGATCATGGAAAGTTTAATTTTCTGAGCATCATGTATCCATCCACATGGGGGAAAGTTGCCAACACTTGAATGGAACAAAAATGCCATTTTTTATAATGGACTTTTATGGATATGATGGTCATTATCTTATTTACATAGGAAATAAAAAAACATTTGTTTCACAAACTGGATTAGAAAGATGATGGGAGTTGTTTCAGCTCAATCCATATGACCTCTGGTTTGTTTGTATTCAAAATTTCTTGTTGAAGATATGTCTTATATTCTAATATATTGCAACTATTGGATTATATGTCATAGTCTAATAGTGGGTATGGTTCATCTTTTAGGTTAAGGATGCCATTTGAGGCCCCGCCTCGAAAGCTAGAAGCTGCTGAGATTCAACCCTCCCAAACAGGCACTAACTAGAATAAATCATATTCATAGCCATTATTTTTGGGATTTAGGGCTAAGAAATGCCTAATGGTCTGCTTGTAGGCTTGGAAATTAGAAATGAGATACACTTCTCGTAAGGCAACTCAGGGCCCATTAGGTTCATGGGAATAGGGGCCTTGAACCAAAATTGGAATGGATCATTCTGGTTCCAACTGTTTGGTTGAATGGAATTGAAATCCCATTTCTAATCTTACTGGAACGGCATTCCTCCATCTGAGGTAATGGTTATTCACTCTTCCTTCTTTGAAAATAAAATCCCATTCCAAATTATTCTAATTCCAGTTCCTGTCTAAACCAAACAGATTATAGGAATAGATTATTCCATTTCTAACTTGCGACTAAAGACGAAAAAACCCTCGGACATTTCCTTTGTATCTTTCATTGATGGCCAATATTTAGCTACTAAACTACCTGGTCAGCAATGGCGGCAAAATGCTTCTATTACCCATCCCAGATATTCTCTACTTGGATCCTTTCATATTCTTCTCAAATGTATCACGATTCAAAATTGCGCTTCATGTTGTTAAAATTATTTTATATTGCCCCGCTTCAGATGGATGTAGACTGTAAGAGGCTTGTGACTTTTTGCATATGCTCAATGGTTTACTCCACCGTCCACATCTCCAAATGTTGGGGTGTAAATTTGGGCCCCAGTAAATGTTTGGGCCTGAAATTCAACTTGTCAGGCTAGCCCTTGGGCTCACCCCTCTTCTACATTTAAAAATGATTTGCACAGATTTAGCCCTTCTATACTATTCGCCTTATCAAACTAGTTGGGTTATGAACTCATGATTCATCTAAACAATGGCTATGTTTGGATAAACACTGGCCCAGCCCGCCTGACCTCCCGGACCAGGCCTAAAACTGCATCCAAACACATCTACAGATTTATTTTCAATAAAACAACAATACAAATAAATTTATAATCACTGTACTTTTATTTTTTAATAAAACAATAATATTTACATAAAATTCTTAGCTATCAGTAAATTTATTAAAATCGGATAATTGGCCTGGATTAGGTAGAGAGAATTGGGCTTAGTTTGGGATCAGGCTGGTTAAAACCAAGAACACTGACGAGGCCGGTCTTGGGCTAATCTCATAAAGGCCCAGCACACATTCCTCCAGCAATGGGCTTTCTCCAAGTCCACACACGCACACACGTCTCAACTTTGAATGCATATTCTTTGCCTAAAAAATATTATATGCCCAGAGACTATGGAACAAAGACACAGATTTTCTAACCCTTCCTTATAAGTTTTACTCGAAGAACAACTTTTAAGTAATTTTGAATAAAATAGCTGGGCCCCCATTCAATCAAGAAACGAATGAAAGCGCACGTGGAATTCCTTTGCATCCAATGAGAGAGGCACACACTCGCACACAGAATAAAGTGGGTGGCATTTTCGAGATTCCAACGAAAGACGAATGCCTTTTTCTAACTCCCTATAATTGGAGCAGAGGAAAAAATATCAACACTGCAAGGCGCAAACTCTGCTGGTAACAGTTTCTCTTCTCTCTCTGTTGCTTGATATTTTTTTTGTTCTTGCCATTTTTTTTCTTAATTCGATTGAAATGAATTGTCTTCAGAAATTTCCGAGGTGAATTGATTCATTTTCTCTTCATATATTCTTCGATTTTATCTTCTTTATTTGATTGAATCTGAGAATCTCCTCTCAAATGGAAAATCTTTTCTTTGATGTCAGATTCTCTGCCGTGCCTTTAAATGGTCTTGGAAGCCATGAAAGGAAGCCTCTAAGCTTTGTTAATCCACTGGTATACTCGTTAGGCATGAATATTATTAGAATCTCGCAGTTTATGTTTTGTTTTGTTGTTATTATTATTATTCTTTGATCGAATGCAGAGCATGGTGAATTCAGCTAAACCTCCCCGACTTATCATCACGAAGGTATCTTTTGGGCAATGCATTGTAATTCGGTTATAGAAACTTGGTTTGTTTTAGTTTGTCTTCTTTCTCTGTGTCGTGGTGCATAGATTAAATGTAAGTGTATTGCAAGTGTTCTGAGTTTTTCATCATTTGTATCATCTTTTTTCTGGGTTGAATTTCTCTATATATATGCTATGTAGTTATCTTTTTTTTTCAATTACTTATTTTGTCATAGCGCTTGTTGTTTTATCAAGATTTTTCTGCCTTTTCTTGTTGATGCTTTTTCTAGCCATATTGAATTATCTAGCCTTCATACACATTTGAACAGGCTCAACCCTATATCCCTTCTAATTTAGTTGAGTTTTGCACATAGACATGAGAACCGAAATCTGATGCGTGTCTAGGTTTCTACTTGGCAATATGAAAAAAATTGCAGGCATTTCTATAGACAGGTGTAAACTATTAAAAATTAAAATACTCCATATGTGTTGAATTTTGACATTTCAAACCTATATAAAAGGTTTTTAGAAGATTAACTTTGCTACTTAATAACATTTTTTTTGGAAATACTGGCAATGTGCACATTAACTATTTGTTTATGTCAAAAATGCACTGAGAAAAAGAAAAATGCCAATAGAAGTGTCCCCCAAGAATCTGTGGAGTGTTAGAGCCAACATGTGTCCAGCACTGACATTCATCCATTTAGGAGATTCCATGCAACACTGATCATTTTTTATTAAATGATGAAACTTAAAAACGTTAGACTAGAGGATAATGAGAGATCCTTAATTATATATGCACATTAAGCCTACTACTCATTTTCACTGTTGTGACTTCTAGATAATGAAGAATCAGTTTCACTTTTTTTTCTTTGGTTGGGAAATTTTGTTTGGTGAAAGTTGGGAAAATTGAACGATCAGCAACTCAGCATCTCATAACAAACAGATCATACAATGTTTTACCTAAGCTGTTCTGTCCTGGGAGTGAAGTTATACCTGTAAATGCTTACAACAGGGCTATAATAGATGATTATCTCAGTAATCCAGTCTAAATGAACCTTCAATTCCAATGTGTTAGTTGCATTGTCACTGGATGTGTTAATTGAGCCTATTTTGAACTTGTAGTATAAAAAGATGGCTAACATTGTTGTCTTCAGGCATTTTCCGGGTCATTGTCCAGTACTGAGATGAGTGGATCTGAAGAACAGGAAGAGAAATCTGAGACATATAGTAACAACATGACCCAAGCTATGGGTGCTGGTAAGTTCAACCCCATCCTATATGTTGGTTTGTAATTAGGACGACACCTACTGGAAGCTTTCCTTATCTGTGACATCTGTGAATTATGGTGAGTACCATGTTTCATCACATTAAGACTAAATGTGTTCCAACAATGCCCCAGATTTTCTTCAATCACAGTGCACGTATCCTATTCCCAAGACCACTTAAACTGAACGATGTTCTGGAATTGTCTTTCCTGGTTTACTTATATCTGGTTCTGAGATTCTACTAACTACTCTCTTTTAAATAAATTGTGAATACAGTTTTGACCTATAAACATGAATTGGGAATGAACTACAATTTTATCCTTCCAGATTTGATTGTTGGATCATGCCTGCAGGTGATCCCCAAATCTACTTTTAAATTTGCTAATATTTGTCAATTCTAAAATTATCTATAACTTGAATCTTTTCATGTGCAGACTCCTGAAGATGTTGACAAGCTACGGAATATTGGAGTTAAAACTATATTTTGCTTACAACAAGATCCAGATCTTGTGTATCCCAAAAGTATTTTGGAAAGATAAAATATTTGCCTCTTCTATCTAACATCACATTATGCTGTCAAATCCAGCCATAACATGTTTGTGTTTCCAAGTGCACACATTTGATCATTTCCTTTACTATTATTATTAGATATTTTGGGGT
Source organism: Nelumbo nucifera (assembly GCF_000365185.1). Next base: position 4,095,491 of record NW_010729121.1, on the reverse strand, counting down.
TGACATTAATTCAATTCGAGTATATGCAAGCCGGTGTGGCGATATTGAGCACTTACGTGCTCCAATACAGTGAGTTATCAGACATAGTAATTCATTTTGATAAATATCGTTTGTAGATCTTGAGGTATTCTATTTCTAAAGGATGTTTAGTTTTACCGATGCTGACAACTAAGACTAGTCTTCGGTTTTTATTAGTCTGAACACTTGAAGTTGGTGACTTGTTAGGTATTTATGCATTTTATACCATAATCACATAAAAACATTATATCAGCATGAAACTTTATAGCATTGGTCATTTTCTTTATGCTTTGGTGATAGTCAGATCTGGAGAAACTTTCTATAGGAGTCTGGAGATACCAAAGAGGTCCCATATAGAAATTGAGAAACTGTTTGTAAATTGAGCAAGGACTGTGAGTTGGATTTGGAAGGGAGGATGCAGCCCTATGGTGCGGATTTTGTCTTTCAATATCATCATTCACTGCCCTTGGAGGGATTATTATCTAAACACTTTTTTCACTTCTTACCTTACAGTAGATATGGTGCCTGTTTTGGGAGATAGATATGGTTCCAAGAGGACATTTGGTTGGGTGAGAGTAGGCTGAATCTGAAATTTCCGTGTCCATATCTCCTATCCCTTCAAAAGGAAGACGTCTTCTGAAGTTTCTGTTTAGTTCCTCCAATTTGCTTTTAAGTTCTTGGTTTTTGTAAGGACCTTAGAAGAAAATCAGGTATTAGTCATCAAACTACTTATCAATACCACTTGTTTCTACTAAAATTGCAAAAATTACACTTACATAAAATGATAGCAGAACCAGCCAAGTTTGCTACTTGGAAAAATCTAAAGGTGTTAGAAGTTGTAAGCATCCAATTGAAAACCTCAAGATTCTATGGAAAATTATTGTTGAATTATATTATCCCAGTGCCAAATTTGTTGTCTGCACCCTTCTCTTTACTTGTTAACTAAAGATAAAATAGACAAAGTATCGAACACTTCCAAACTATGGAGATTTTTTCAAGGATAGGATCTACTCTTTAGCCCAATTTTTTCACCATATGCTATCTAAGTTTTGGGCTTTGCTTGTTGTGAATCCCCATAATATCTATACTTCAAAAGAGTCCCAATCTTTAGATTTATTTGTCTCTGAAGTCATAAACATTTTGAAACTAAAACCTCTATTTGCAGTACCTCAGGCAATTTGGTGGATGTGTCCGGGCTTGTAATGAATGATAAATGATGGAGCTCACCTTAGGGAACAGCTCAATGATAGGCAAGTTTACAAGTGAGTCTCATGCTATTGCAGTGGGTATAAAAAGGGTGTGGGCCCATAGGAGGTGATGTTTATGCCCCTAGGTTTCAATTTTCAGATGATTTGGCACCATCTTGTCTGAAAGAATAATTGACAAGGATATGTAAGATATAACCTGGAGGAGTGGCAATTTCTATAAAGGGTAATGTGGTTCAGAGGCATACGGCAATCTATGTTGTGGAGACAATTAACTTCAACAGTTAGGTTAGCAAAGATGAAGAGGGATCTCCATTGAAGATTACTACTATTGCTAGAAGGAAGCTCTCAAGGGGAGAAAGGCTAGGAAGTCTCTCACGGTGAACCATTGAAGGTATCACCGTCGAAGTAAAAGGAGGGTGATCTTGACTTTTCTCTTTGGACTTCTTGTTTACCTTTGTGTAATATTTTGATGTTTGACGTATTCCTGATATAGACCAAAAGAATAATTAAAAAGGTAGATAATAGTAAAATGGTACAAACACTAGCTGATTCTGAAACTCAACATGTTAGTCCCTTCGCATTAGCAGTATCAGGCTTATTTTCATGAAGCTCAAATACTATAGGAATCTTTTTTTTTTGTGACTAATTCTATATGAAACAAAGTTGCATACCTCAAATCTTATTTTGGTAAATAAGAATATATCAAGATACATTAGTCCTACTGGCATAAATTTTTATGGTCTTTTGGATCTTCCCTTTTGTTTCCTTCCCTTCTACTGAACACTAAAAGCATGAGAATCCTCACTGATTGATTTTCCATCTCAAGAATTATTTGTGATAAATAGCATTGAACATGAATTAAACAAAAAGGGTGGGGAATTCACTGTAAGTTCAAGTTTTTCACATTTTTATTTACATTAGTTTCTAATTCATTCTTTACAACTGCTTTGCTTTTTGTACTGCCCCCTGATCCATCAATATTATTTGAGATGAAGCAGGGATTTTGATGGCTTTGATCTACGAATGAGACTTCCAGCTGTGTTGAGCAAATTATACAAGGCCATAAAACACAATGGAGGTGTGACTTACATACATTGTACTGCTGGGATGGGAAGAGCTCCTGCTGTTGTGGTAAGAAATTCAGATTTGTTTCTGAAGTATTAGTTAATTTTAGCATTGCCATTTAGCCTAGAGGTTTTCTAAAAGATAATAACTTTTATATCATCCTTTAGCCTTTCACCCCCAAAATTGAGCATTATTTTTTATTCCTTTATTATCCACTCATGTGTTCTATTATTTTGTTTATTTAACATCCTCCGTTTTTTATGATTATCTTTATTATATATGTAGGATGGAAAAATGGAAGGGTGCATCAGGAGTTTTATGTGATAGGATAATACCACTTAGGTTAAAAGGAAAATTTTATAAAACAGTTGCAAGATCAGTTATGATGTATGGGGTAGAGTTTTAGGCAGTCAAGAAACATGTCCAAAAAATGAGTTGGCAGAAGTGTGTATGTTAACATGGATGAGAGTTCGTATCTTCTCCCAACACAAATGCTTCTAACACACTTCCAACAAAATGAGAGTGTGCCACCTGTCCACACATGAGACAACATATTGCATTTGTCAACCCTCCTGCTAATTTCCTAACTCAAAACAAATTTCACTTTTCCCACCATATTGCTCAGAAGTCAGATCCATCAACACCTATGTCCAGCCAATATGAAACACCTACTAACATTAACAAAGAAAGAAAGACAAAACAAGAAAAGAAGCCGAAGTGGCTTCATTTTGTTGTCTCTACATTAGATTGACAGAATTAAAACATAAAAGAGTGAGCATAAAATTTAAAGTGAAGCTCCAGTTTGATGGCCAAAGATCAAACTAAACACAAGCAGCATTTTTAATAGCATTCTCAATTGCACATATGAAAAGTGGACTATTCTATTTGCTGGTAAAATGTTCCCTATAGGAGATGGTAGTAGGAAGAATGTATGTATATATCATATATGTATGTTTCTTTTTACTTAAAGGTCATATATCTAATTGGTTTCATCTTAGATTAGAAACAGAAACCAAAAAGGTTTTCCTGTGCTATTGCATCAATTGTTATGATATTATTATGAGTTAATAAAAGAAATTTTTAACATTAATATAACAAAGGATTTTATTAATTGCAGTTGGCATACATGTCTTGGGTTCAAGGCTTTAAGCTTAGTGAAGCACACAATTTGCTACAGGTGACTCGAATCTTCACTCAGCACTTCTTTTTCTGGTTGGATATATTGTTGAATACCTGTGAAATAGAGCTCTAAACTGTTATTAAGGATGCAGATTTGAAAGAAAAAGATAAATCATGTTTTATGCCTTACCAAAATTACACAAATTTGGTCCTCACTATTCTGGATCCCATGAGTAAAAAATAAGATGAGGGATAATAGCAGGCACTGCACCTTGTTTGTTCCATTTTTTTTATTTGCAAGACATTGAAATGTAATGTGGGACCTGCTAATTTCATGGCCCGATCTCTCTCTTTGATCCCACTGTGTCAAAATGCTTGAAAGGTGCAATGCATCTTGTGGATTTCCAGCTAGCATTCCTCAAGTAACATTTTTGAATCATTAGAAAAGGGTCATGCATATATGCGCATGCACACCACTGACAATGCAAGGTATCTGGAATTACTTCTATGTATGCATTATTACTCGTGTTATTTAAATGGTCTCATCCTTCAAAACGAATTTGCTTTTATATTTAAAAGCTAAAGTAACCAGGAGGTGGATGGTCCTAGCGTCCTACATTGAGTGGGAAGAGGAAAGTGAACCCAATTTGGACAGATATATAGGCCCCTCATGTTCCATGAAGTAAACTTTTTATGGCATTGCTTGCATCATATGGTTTCAAAAAGAAATAATTGCTTCTAGAAATATCAAAACCGCAAATATGAAAGGATTCCACACTGCAAATTAGAGTGGAAGATTTTTGACATTTGTTTTTTTTTTTTTTTTTTTTTTTTGAGAAAAGGTCTTTTTTTGACATTTGGGAAGGTTATTTGATAAGGAGATCCTAAACTTGGAGTTATTCTAGATCTTCAAACAGATGAGAGCAGCTGTATAATGAAATTCATAGAAAATATAACATGTTCACTCGTAAGAGAGAATTAACTCACATACTTCCATAAGCATGGTTTTTCTATGTTATAGGTAAATGTATTTTTGGAATTACCTATCTTTATAAAATTATGCAAGTTTTACCAACTAAAGTAATGCCCATTGAATGTTGGGGAAAGGGAACTGTATTATTGGAGGGGATTCATTTTTCTAAATAAATATTTGTTCTCAATTTCTCTGAATTAGCATGTTGTTTCTTTGCTTGTAGAGTAAACGCTCATGCTTTCCAAAACTGGATGCCATAAGGAATGCAACAGCTGATATAGTGAGTCCTCACTCCTATTCTTTACCTTTGGCAAAATATATTTTGTAGGGTATTTAGAGTTATCTGCATTGTATTTTGTAGCTCACAGGATTTGCAAAGAACCTTGTTACTTTGACATGGGAAGGTAACAACTGCTCCTCAGTGGAAATCTCTGGACTTGATATTGGATGGGGCCAGGTAACACCTTAAAATTACACCATAAAATATGTTCTGCACTTCTTAACATTCTAAACAGTTTTTTATTGTCTATTTTAGCTGTTAAGTTTCTTGCAGTGAGAATGTCTAAAGTCAAGGTTTGCAAATTCAACTTTGGGGAAATTTTCAATGAGTGAAGCATCAAAATTTTGTGGAAATTTCTTTTTCAAAAAAAAATTGTGGAAATTTCGTAGGAACTTCTGAGGAGTGTAAAAGTTTTTCATCTTGATGAAAACATTATGAAAATGAGATTTCACATAGAACCACAGAAAAATATTAATTTAGAAATGGTAAATATTAAAAAAACTAAGAAAATGCAAAAGGAGCCACATATGATGATCATAACAAGATTAAGTACCCACTGAAGCCATGTATAATACGTTACCATGGAAAAACGTACAAAAATTGCAAATCTGAATTAGGTCAAGATATGTCTTATTTCCACCAACATTTTGTTTGTTTATAATAAATGTCTTTTTTGTGGCATTTACATAAAGATCAACATATGGTCTATTTTGATAATAGTATAGTGAGAATCTCATCCACATTATGTAATTATGGAAATGTTGTTTATAGATATTTTAGCTAAAATGGAAATTTTTGTGGTAAATATTAACAAATTTCAGGGACATTAAAAACCATGGTAAGAAACCAATTTCTAGATCAGTCAGTGATTAAAAAGGCACACCTAGGCACACAGGCAAGGTGCATTTCAAGGCGTGCACCTTACCTAGGCCCAAGCACAGCCCCTTTGAAAAGGTGTGCACTTAGTGCACTTTCCTCCTCTGCTCGGGTATGCGCCTCAGCCCAATTTTGCACCTTTTCAAGCTAAGTGATGGACCAATAGCTCCACCTCCAGACCCCTGACCAAGCCCCCTGGGGCAAGCCCTAATAAGTTGATGCCATGGTCCTAAATTCTTGGCCAATATATAAAGAAATTGGTCTTGTAACTTTAGTTGTAGCTCCTTATCTTTTAGGATTAGGATTTAAGAATCAAATGCTGTCTGATGAAGAATGTCTTGTATTATGAGAAAACAACACTAACAAAAAGGGGGGTTCTTGGTTTTGAAACTTGAGTTTCTCTCTGTCTAAAGGAATCTAAAAGGAAATGAGATTACATTAGTTGGATTCATTAACTCCCTTGTTACATCACTGGGAACTTCATCCAATGATTCTTTTCTGATGGCTTTGATTATTTCTTTTTTGAAATTTTTGTAGAGAATACCACTGAAATTTGATGAGGAGCAAAAGTTGTGGGTGCTTGAGCGGGAATTGCCGGTTAGTATATATTTCATATTGTGTAAAATATTTGCACCTTCATTTATATTTCAGTCTACTACTATAACCACATTTGTAGCTGTAGGAATTTTATATCTTCTGCCACTGTGGACTTGTTTTTCTCCTTGTTTTAATTCCTGAATCTTTTCTTTAAAATTTAATTTTTAATATTTTAAAATCCTTTTTCACAATTTTAACTTACAATTGTTGTTTCATTCTGATTATATCATCATTTTCAAACTTGCAGTTGATATTTTAGGCTGAATGTAAATTAACATAGGGATAACTGAAAGTTCTGGAAACATGAAGCATCTAGAGCTACACTTGTACTAAAAGGCCAATGTTCACATTCTCTCATCATATGGAACTCAGTGTCAGATATAAAAACCCTTGACATTTAGTGGCTTCTGGTGTCCAAATTGTTGTTTACTTTGTTAGAACCAATATGTGATTCTTCAGCTGGCAGTACCCCACCCCCTCCCCGTCCCCAGGACCCCATTTTGCTTGTAACAGGTCCCTTGGAATGGAAGACATCTAATCATGAATTTTAATTCTCAAACTCAATCAAGCCTTCTCAACACTGGGTCACTTAGTAATAGAGAATTGTGGTTGAGCTTGATTCTTTCAGAGAGGAAGTCCCTGCTAATGTTTCAGAACTGGAAAAGTAAAGCAGGGTGGTCACTAAGATTGTTCTCTTACAGGAAGGGCACTATGAGTACAAGTACATTGTAGATGGCGAATGGACTTGCAACAAACATGAGCTTGTAACATCCCCCAACAAAGATGGCTATGTCAACAATTATATCCAAGTAAGATTCGCCTCTCTGAAATGCTGATTCTGTCAATTCCAGTACAAGTTCTCTCTGAATATTTATTAAGATATGACAGAATTTATTGTTAACTAATGAAACTAACTGGATATACCCAAACCCATCTGGAACTACTTAACCTTAGGTCCAATTAACTGTCAATTCCTTGTAGGAGTTCATCACATGTTGCCTTTTCTTCTTACAGGTTAGTGATCCCTACAGTACTAGTTCAGAGCTGAGGAACAGGTTGTCTAGTGATGATGCTGATCTTACAACAAAGGAACGGCTTACAATCAGACGGTTTCTAGAAGCTTACCAGGACAATGAAGAATAACTGGTAAAGGTAAATATAAATATGGCCTGCAAAATTGTGAAATAGTGAATTATTAGAACCGTATTGTTCCACAAATAATAAATTTATAAATTTTGAAGCACTGACTACACAAAACATTCTAATATTTGGGTATGAAACTTATTTGCTGCTGCCTTAGGCAGTATATTGTTTCCTTTTTTTATTTTGGTGCAAGAAAATTTTATTAGAGGAGAAAGCCCGAGGAAAGATTACATGGAGGTGCAATCCTCCACTGGGATGTTGGAATGCCAATACATGACGGCAGTGTCTTGTGGTAGGGATGTGAGAAAATGTTGTGGGTATGAGATCTGGAGTGCAACCTAACCTAACTGCCAAAGCCTCTGCTGCTTCCACGAGGAACATCCTACAACATGGAGAGGTTATGGGTCTACTTGCATAATTCCTGATTATTATCCCAGGGCCAGCTGTGGACCGAGCAGGAAGCAAGATGAGATGATGAAAACTAGATTTGGTCAGGTGCTATGTGTGCAGATAAGTTGCAGGAGACCAAGATTTGGTTTGTTTATCGCCAATGTTGCAATTTCATCAAAGGGGAGTTCATTTTTCAGATTAATGTGGGGATCAGGGAAAGTTTATTTTCATGGGTATACCCATCTCCTAGATGGATAAATAACTTTTCCACATAGGAAGAAAATTGTTAACACTTGAATGAGACAAAAATGCCCCTTTTAATAATGGATTTTTATGACTAAAATGGTCATAACCTTATTTACTTGAAAAATAAAAGAACATGCGTAAATGCACTTACCGGGTAAGTGTTTAAATTTACCCAGATAATGGTATTTACCCGGGTAAGTAACTAGGGCCCAAGTGGTAAACGAACCTGAGTGAGTGGATGTCCAAACTGAATTTGGCCCAAAACCAGCCCGATTACAAAATCATTTTAGATTGATGTAGCAGGGAAATATAGAGCATCCTTAACGTACTTGGACGAAAGAAACAGGATCAAAAGAAGTGAAGGATTTGACGGCCAAAATCTGTTCGGTGAGGCTCATGTTGCCGCTAACACTCAAAGACTTCTGGGGGAACACTCTGGGTCTGGGTGAGCCTGAACTGACCTTCATTCATTTAAATCCAATCAAGTACAACGCTTAGCCCATACTATACCATCCCCATGTGTGATGAACCCGATCTCACTGAATCAGATGACCAAGATGGTAAGTTCAAACGCTTAATATATTGATTATAATTTGTGATTTCTGAAAGTCCGCCGGCTGTACATTCAAGTCCTCCACTGTTGAGACTTGAAACCCAGAGATGTTGCTAAATTCCGATACATAGATACGTGCAAGGCGGTGAGATGCAAGATGACAACATTATGCCCTCCTGCCCTCTTGTAGAAATTGTAGTTTAGAATTTAGACACTAAAAATAGTAAAGCAAGTTCCTGGCTTCCTGCTAATTCCCTATTACAGATACAGATGCATATAGATTATTATATTCGTGTGTTTTGATGAACGAGTGACCAGCATCATCTTCCAGTTTGGAGATTCATCTTTAATGATTATCCCGATTCATAAGTGAAGCTCGGGGATCAATGATAATCTAGAACCATGTCCCAAGAGGAGCAAGGCTACTAGGCTACCTCAAGGTTCAAAATTTTGTCACGTATCGGCTGATATGTATCGTTCCGGTAAGTTTTCAGCACGGTACATAGTATCAAATTGAATGTGTCGTATCTATTTGTTGTATCGATGCTGTATCGTGATTGTATCGTTGAGTATCGGTGCATTTTGGCACTGTATCGGTTGATACTTGATACGGTAGCATATCGATTGATACAGTACGATTTTACTGTGACGGAATCGCAAATAAAACTCCCTTCGAAAGAGGGTTTCTAAACCCATTTCAGAAGCCCTCTTTTTTTCCCAAACCCTTCAAAAAGCTTTTTAACCTTTCTAAAGACTCAAATCTTGTAAAAATTTGCCAAAACATCTATAAATTTGCAAGATTCAATAAGTTTTTCAAGGTTGTGAAAAAATGAGCAAAAATAAATATGTTTTTTCAAATTTCTTTTACATTTTCAGCCAATGTTAGAAAAGATAAGGGGAAAGAAAGTGGTTTGCCCCCTGCCCTTTCGGCTGGGGGGCTTCATCCCCCTTTTCAATATAGTCCAATTTATTTTTTTGAGTTAGGGGGGTCTTGCTCCGCTTTGGTGTTCGCTTCGACAAAACCCCTCTTTTAACAACTATTATGCATTTTTATTGTTCTTATTATAAAAGATTTTTATTAAAGATAAAGAAAAAAAAATGAAATCCCCCTTCCTCCTTCCTCCTCTTAAGGAAGCTTTCACCTCCTTGTGTTCGAGAGGCTTACACCTCTTGCATTCTGAACTATGCTTCATGCCTCTAGGTAGTGAAAACGCCTCTATGTTTTAAAACATTGATATTTATTTATTTTTAATTTTTAGAATAAAATATGCAAAATAATTATTTCATCTATTATGTCCATAAATCCATTCAATTTTTTGTTACATATTTACTTTTCTTATTTTTAATTTAATTTTTAGAATAAAACATGCAAAATAATTATTTGAATAAAAATAAATAATTATTTAGTTTTTAAAAAATTAGAATAAAACATGCAAAATACTTACTTGATCCATAATGTCCATAATTAGATAGTATGTTTATGTTCCCAACTTCCCATTTATTGATTATAATATATTTTTTTTCATAGAACCCACTAAAACATGTTATTTTTATGCATAAAAAGCTCATTTATATATTATATTTAGTGATATTAATATTTATTTATGATTTATTAGAGTATTTATAGCATTTCCATGTGTTTACATGCATATCTTAATTTTTCATCCGTATCCATGCGTATCCAAGATATATCCCAATACATCTCTTAAATTTGCCTTTCCGATTCGCATAGTGTTTCCGATACTTTGAACCTTGGGCTAGTCTATTGAGCCTAGAGTAACACCAAAGCACACTTACCTACATAGATTCTGACTCAATCTGTGGTTCAATCAATTTACAGAGTGTCAATCACTTTGAAAGTTTGGGATTGGAACAGTGGTCAAACAAGAAATATCAATTGACCAACCTATCTTTATTGCTCAATACTCAGATATCGCCCATCTTGACTCTAAGAGAATCAGAAGGGTTTTTCTTTCTTCGTTTATTGGAAAAGGCTAAAACTAGACTTGGCAAAAAGTTGACCCAACCTGCAAACCCGACCCAACCCAACCCAAAAAAATAAGGTTAAGGTCTCATATGTAACCCAAATGTGAAAATGACCCGACCCGACCCAAAAAACTGGGTTGGGTTGGGTCATGGGTCAACCCGCTGACCCGAGTGTCAAGTCTAATTAGGATTATTTATGCATTGTTAAAAGTTTCCACTCTTTAATTTTTTCTATTTAATCTTTACTTTTTATTGTTTACTCTTTAAATGGTTAAATGTTCAAGCTTTTATTTTATATTTGAAATTATAAGGTTAATTCTTTAAATTTTGACAGTTTTCATGTATTTTTTCTTTATTTTTTAAATTTCAATTATTTTTTAGAATGATCCAAATTGACCCATGAGTCAACCCTAACCCGAACATTTAGGGTTAGGGTCTAACATTTGACAACCCAACCCGAAATCAACCCGAAATACCTTGACCCAACCCGAACCCGACCCACCCAACCCGATTGCCAGGTCTAGCTAAGAGGACACGACAAGCGAGTCAGAAACACAAATTCGTATCACCCAACTAACAGAGACGAATTGCCCTTTTTTAGGCCTTCCTCTGATGCATCTCGAAACTCAAACAGGAAGCAATTAATGAGGAAACAAGAGGGATTTATACACATTTTGTTTGTACAAGTCTCCCTTGGTGTCCCCAAATATGGGGGCCCTAAAATCCTAAACACTCAAAACCCCTGTTCCCAAAGCCTTTTAAAAACTGAGACAAATAATGCATAGAAATGCTTCAAGGCTTACAATTTATAAACAAAATTAAATGCAAATAAAGAATAACTTACTGAAATATTGAACACAGAAAAACACACAAATATACCAACACCCTATTCACACCCACACGCATAAACACACGACACATTCACCCTGCAGCTGTAGTACATAAAATACAACGCATCCGATATGCACCAGACTGGTTAGTTTCGTCGCTGTCATCATCGCTGTCGTCGTCATAATCATAATTATATTCATAATTCGATGCAGGTTCCTTGGGAGTGGCTCGGGACCCACTCTTATGACTAGCAGAATTTGTGGAGTCCATGAGACATGAGAGGTGATATGCATGACAGCAAAAGAATACTATAACTGAGACATTCTGGATAGAGAAGGGATCAAAGCACATGCAACACCTTCCACCACCCCTTGTTTTCGATTTCAACTCAACAGATTTCATGCTTGATGTTTTCTCAGCTACTTCAGTAGCTCTACTTTTATTCCTGCTTGTCCGTCCTTCCTCTTCTCCACTACCCAAATAAACTCCATGCCGCGCTTCCTTATAAAACTTGACCAAGAGGTTAACACAGTCTGCCTGTCAGTTTGAAACATCAAAAAAACTCAGTACAAGGTTAATTTCCAACAAGAATAGCTCCTTAATAAGTTTTATTCTCTTATATTTCTATGCTAACCAATACTACAGGAGTACCTTAAGGATATCGTTGCATCCATGTCTAAGAGAAGTTTCTGTTCTGTAATCTGTGATGATTTTGACTAAGCGATCTCGAAGCCTACAAAAGAAAATGGGAGTTGACTAAAAATGCAACAAGTGAAGAAGACAACGAAAAACTACCATACAAGATTCAAAAAGCCTTTCTTATTGAGAAAGTATGCATTAAGAAGTCCAAGTGGCAAAGTTATTAGGTCTCTTCTTGCGAAATCAGTATCAAAAGCCATTTTCAAACACCTAGAAGATAATGAGATTTGTTCTAGGAAGGGCCCCGAGGGTGTAAACGACGGTAGATTTGTTGAGACAGGCAACCACATGAGCGCCAGTTCAGAAATTCTTTCTAGCAAGGAACGGGACATTGGTGATCATTCGGAGTTGGTGTTGGGTGTTGCTCGAGGAAGGGACAGAAAAAAGAATGACCTGATGATCCCAAGTTAAAGTTGGTGGCACCCAAAACATCTAGGGGCACCTCTGAAAGTACTAAAGGGATAGGAGTCAGAGAGGCAACTGGAAATGTGCTTTTTGTTGCCGTTGGTGTTTGGTGCAGGTTTTCTGCTGTTTGCTTGTGATTTTTTTTTTTTTTGAGCAGCATATCTGCTTGTTGTGATTGATCTAGTGATTTGCAAAGTGCTGTTGCAAATACTTATGCCCTAACCAAGGGATTTAAGCATGCATATGTTGGCTATAGTGTCTTATGCATGGAGGTATGTGAATGCACAACATGAAATCTATCACTCTCCATGAGAGAGAGGGGGAGAGAGACAATGTCCTTTGCAGCTGAAGTTTATGAGACTTAGGAAGTCCTTGGCCAAGGCAGTATGGTATATGGAGAGTTCCAATTGTCAACATGTAAGTCATCATCACCTCAGTGGGACATATGGCTAAGCCAATAGGGTTTGACATATTCACCATGACCCTTTGCTTTCTCCAGACATTGTTATGATAGAAGGATTTGACTATATGGTATCTGGAGATGGAAAGGTTCAAATTGTCAAATTCGAGCTATTAGGAAAGCCATGACATACTGCTAGGTGTCACTCATGGTTTGTGGAACCCTTGTGAATAATGGTTGTATTAACATTCAATGGAGAATTAAAGAGTTTTAATTCAATTCAGCAAGAAAAAGTATGGAGGGTGTGCTTATTAAGAGGAGTTTTAGTGGAGGGACCTAATTGTAATAATTAAGGACCTGATTGTAATTAGAAGAATCTATTGGATAAATCCTCTCCTAATGAGAAAAAGAGCACAATCTATGTAAGATATGGAAGGGAGCGGTCCTAGGGTTCAAGAATACACTCTATATGCTAAACCTTATCCACCAAAGGATTGCTAGCACAATCTTGGAGCTGCCCAGTCCTCTTTCTCCCTTTCTTCTTCTCTTGGGTCATGATCTACATAGAGAATTGGGAAGTTTGTCTGCTGCTGCTTTGTGTGGACCAATCTTGGAGGCCAAACACTTAAAAGGCTACAGTTAGAATCAAAGTATATCGAGAATTTGCTTCAAGGGATCAAATCTGCATAAGAAGCATGCAATTATATTGATTTATAATTAGGATTTTGTGCATCACCATGGGCATGATCTTGGTTATTCAAGATCCATTAAACTTTTAATGAATCCGATTGCTGGACCTACTAGGGCAAATCCACTTGGACCAATCGCTGGAAGACTCTAGAATTTGGGTAGGCTCTTCAGATGATCTATTCTTGCTCTTCTTTCTTCAGAATATTTACATCCCCTAACCCCCTAGTTAGGGATTTCCATGTGAAAGAAATCTGGTGCAAGGTACACACTTGTGATATGCTACAGAGACACTTGCCTTTCTCCTCATGTGTGCTCTTTGTGTAAGGAAAGTGGTGAGACCCTATCTCATTTAATGATATCCTGTTTTTTTGTGCTTTGAATTTGGGAATTCTTTTGTATTCTCTTTGGCTGCAGGTGGATTCCCCCTCAAGATGTGGTAGGTCTTTTCAATCGTGACTTCTTAAGACAACGAAATAAAAGAGGGATGGTAATGTGGAAAGCAACAAAGGCAGCCAAATGCTAGGTGGTGTGGGAAGAAAGGAATAACAGGATTTTCTTGGAAAAAAGAAGAACCGTAGAGGAAGTGATTGACAGCATCAAGGTGAAAGTAGCTCACCTTGGACAGCTTTCAAGTCTTCTCAGTCACAGACATTTTAAGAACCTGGACTGAAGTAGCACAGTCCTCGAGAGTGAGGGACAAAGGCTGGAGTGGAAACCACCAGAAGGCAATAAAATAAAACTGAATTTTGATGGGAGCTCCCTTGGAAATCCGGGACTATCAAGTATAGGAGGAGTAATCAGAAATTCTGAAAGGAGGATACTGGTTATGTTCTTAGAACCGATTGGCATGGGGAATTCACTGAAGGCTGAACTTTTGGCATTACTACAAGGTTTGAAGCTAGCTAAACAGATGAGATACAGGCATATTGAGGTGGAAGGGGATTCAAAAGTGGTCATTTCCTGGGCTGCAAACAGCAGCCATACCCCGTGGACGTTTAAACAAGTGACTAGGGAAGTGGAAAAAAATTGCAAAGGAGGTTGAGGCTAAATTTAAATGGGTCCAAAGGAGTGCAAATGGGTTAGCTGACTATCTAGAAAAACAAGGGGCAATGAGACAGCAATTATTTTGGGTTGCACTGTAATGAGGGATGGAAAAGAGTGTTTAAATGGGATCATCATTCGCATCACCAAGTTGTATAAACTATTTCCAATCTGAAATTTAAATAAAATACATGTTTACTGATAAAAAAATATGTTATTGACTGTACAACCAATATTTCCACTATAAATACACAAACATGATATACAAGTAACCAGATGGAATGTACAAATCATAGTACAAGCAGGTAAGTGGCGATAATACAGACCTGGGTATCCTTAAACCATTAGGCACCATATTTACAATATAAAGTGGGTCAAGATTACCAACAGTGTGCTCCAACAAAACACCCACCTGCCAATTTTTCGGAAGCATGTATTAATAGATTTCCAAGTTTAATTGTGAAAATGCCCATTTTCATGATTTAATATGTAATTGAACTATAATTTACCATCTCAGGCTTATTAAAACACTGTTTAATTAGTTCTTCCCAAAGTTCATCATCATGCTGCATTGACACAAACTCTATTGCCTGTAAACATTCACAATACTTTATTCATCAATCCCATAATTCAGAACATAAGATAAGTAAGAAAACAGTGAAAAAAGACTTCAAGAAGAAGAAACTCTTTCAAAATTAAAGCAAAAAAAAATACCTCTTCTATGTCCTCTAACTTGTTAATGATAATGGCAAGGGCTTGTTTTGAATTCCCCATCCTTCCAAGGATAAAAACCTGTTCTCTCAGAAGATCTCTTTTGACACAGATATCATATGCCTGCAGTCAAACATCAAGACATTATTCAATGAAGTTAAAAGGTCAAAAAGGAACCACATGGTCATAATGCAAACCTTCTCTAGTGTATAGTGCTGACTACTACGAAGAAAAGGAAGCAGCATCTTTGGATCATACTCTGCATAGAGCTCCACCTGTCAATGCAAGATGGACAGTAGTACAGTCAGTAACAAAGCAGGCAAGTAGTAAAACAAAATTTATTAAAAGAAAAAAGAAATTACAGGAAAGGTAACCAGAGGTTACCCAAGAGAAGAAAGAAACCTTCACCCTACCACAACCCAACAAACAAACTGCACAAACCAAAAGAAAATTGATAAAATCCAAGCAAGCCACAACAATTGGGCATACAATCAAAACCAAAATGAAAAATCAACCCTCCATCTCAAAAGACAGACTACCAACCAACCCTACATCAAAACATCAAACCCCTAACAACTGACAAAAACCCTACAACAATTAGACCCTTGTCTCTAGCTACCAAACAAAACTTTGCTCAATTGCTCAGCTTCAACAGTGGCTTGATCAGGAATCTCTTTACCTCTCTTACAAACTTACTAAGACTACATGCAAACTGCTTTAGTGCTTGACTTTCTTTTCTGTTTTTTTTTTTGGATCAATAACCAACCAATTTATGAATTAAATAATTTTATCTCCCACTCTAGCCATTTATCCAAACAAAGTTACAAAGTTGCTCAAAAGGATTGCTCTCTCCCCACCCTTTGCTTTGCAAGTGAACCAATCATGCTATTTGCATCTCTTTGAACCCATTGGATTCTCACTTCCATATTTTTTTTTTATCAGTAACAACTTCCAATTTCTTGTTAGCCATCTGAATTTCTTGGTTTCATTTCTGTAGGCCCAAAGAGCCGCACCATCCTTTTGCAACCATCCAATCACCATTCTCAAGTCACCTTCAATAATTAACCTGTTCAAGTTCATCAACCTTGCCCTTTGTACTCCTTCCAAGACCACCATTACTTCAGTCCCTAGAGAATCACCTCTACCAATCGGTGCTGAATATGTGCCTATAATGTTGCCTTCCTCATCTCTGAAAATGCACAAAGTTAAGCTTTATAAACCCTCTCTCTGGTGTTGTCCATTACATATCAAAGTCTTCCTCATTGAGGTCACTACAACGTCCTTCCAGTTTCTAACAATATCATATGCTGTGTAGGATGAAAAGCTCTCCATGGTTTTGATCCAATGAATCCAGGTAATTCGTCTTTTTGTTTCTTGAAATTTTCTCGATTGGTTTACCAATACTAACTAGTCCTTGGTTGCCTAAGGAGCAGGCACAAATTTTTTTTCAATGTCTTTCCCAAGTAGGGAGGTCCAAATCACACTGGTATAGAAGTAACAAGAGTATGGGCAAATTATGTTGGTACAATCTTACTTGAATAGTACAAAGACTTGTTTAAATAATCCTTGGTTAACACATGATATTATACCACTCCTACTGGAACCTTCTACTGAAAATGTCACATAATCAAGAAAAATAAGCCCTAGCTGCCAAAGTGAAACCATTATCCCTTCCTGTTTGAAAATGTCTTAATCATGTCAAGCCCCAAAATGGAAATTGTTGATGAATGCATGTAACACTAAGGAGCACCTCCTATGACTAGAATTTTGGGCATCAAGAAAAGTTAGGGCCTAGCTACCAAAACAAAAATATTATATGTAACTGAAACAATGCTCTATACTTTGATTCCAAGTTTCCAACATCAACTCCATTCCAGTTTAAGATTTAACTGAGATCAGGAAGTTCAAAAACTTTCATCAAAATATTGGGAAACTGAGCATGGCTTCATTAAATTGTATCTACTTTTCAAACTGCCTCATGTTATCAGAACTGTCTGGAATTTTCATGAAATAGCTAGAACTGAACATAAATGAAAAAGTAGAACAATAGAAATCTGAATGAGACTACATGGTTACAGTGAAAATGGCCAAGATCCCATCTTTGCACATACCTGCATATCATGGAAGTCCTTTCCAGCATGTGGATTAACTTCGAACAGTGAATGAAGATACAAGTGTAAGAAGTATCTGGAATCACACTTATTACTGGTATCTAAAAGTTGTGAAATCACTTCAGATGGAGTAATCAAACCCCTATGTTGGATCAGTAAAGAGACTGCACGTCTGCAATCCACTAACATTAGTTGGACAACCTACAAAAATAACAAGAATAAGATAGTTTTAAACAGATATGTAGTTTATGTGATCAAAATTGGAAATATGAATGTGGCCTACAAGATATAACAAATGCATGTTACTGTATACAATAAAGCTCAAACCAAGACAAGATGTCAGTTCTTTAAAGGAAAATATCTATAAGTTTTTGTTTTCTTTAAAAACTACTAAAATGTTGAGCAACTTTGCAAGAATTGACATTACTATACCTTGTCAGAAATGGCATCATGCAAATTATGTTTGTCGATGAAGTCAAATATATCAGGCTTCATAAGCTGAAAAAGTGAAAACAAAAGACATAAGCAAATCAAAATACAAGTATGCCACAACTTTACAGTGCATTTTTTAGTTACCCAGCGCATGGGTGTATTTATGTTTGCATGTGCATTTAGAGCACTTACATCGGCATATAATGCAAGAGATTTCTCATATTGTTCATTGATTACATATAACTCCGCCAATGCCTGACAACAGAAGGAACATAATGAGGGATAGAAATTAAACACTTATTTTGAAAAAATAAGGGTAATTTGTAATAACTATATGCAAAATTTAGAGAATTATAATTGATGACACCTTACCTCTTTGAGAGTCTCAGTCATAGATGAAGTATTAAGCTGAGGTTCTATTGCTGATATCACAGGCAATGCAGAATATATTACTGGTGGCCAGGATTTAACAGTTGCCAAGAGGTCCTTGTGAAAAGATGGATTCGTTGCCAGGGCTACAAGTGCCACCTATGCATAACAAAAAATACTTGCAGGGTTAGGTTTTCCATAAATCAAGACATCTGTGTGCAAACCAAACCCAATGAAACTTAAATTTAATTATAAAGCTCATAAGCAGTTTACAGACCTCATAAGCAGTATCACGCAATCTTGGGTTTTCTGTTGGGATGTATGGAACCAACACAGGAAGCTGGCGAAGTTGAGCAAAGTGGAAAATCCACCTATGAGAAAGAATCTAGTTACTTACAAGAAATAGACAGAAAATCATAAGAGTTATTTTCTCGTCTTTCCCTTTTTATACCTCTCCCATGAAGAAGCAGATCCACGTAACAACTTTGGACACAACATTGCAGCTTCAGCATATTTCCTTTCCAAAATCAAATGATCTAGATATCTTGATCCCACCTGAAGATAAAAGGTATAAAAACAAAAGAATATAAAATTACTAAAATTTCAACTAAATTAATCCTGTGCAATAATAAACAATGGTAGTATCCATAGAATTTATTGTCAGATAAGCTGTTAGTTGATCTTTAGGTCCAAATAAATGTCGTTCTTAACTCCCTTGCCATCTGAAGAATTTCTCTCATCATGTATCTATATTGCCAAGAGCCAGTGCCACCATTTTTTGTCCATTCATTAAGGAGGCACATGTTTATCAAAAAGGGATGTGCCAAATCACCACTTGAAGAATTAAAGCTAAATGCCACTCAAGCATCATTTTATAAATTTTTACTAAAGTAAAGTGCAGAAGAGAAGCACAAGACAATTTCTTTTTATCAATGACGTATGGAGAATTTTAGAGGTAATGAATATAGAAGAACTAAACGAAACCAATGAATTCAAGACACCTCATCAAGAAGCTCTGTCCGCCCCTGTCCTGCTTCAACTGCAGCCAATGCTTTTTCATGCCATCCATGTTGAAGAAGCCAAGCAATGTGGTCTTCAGCATCCCTAAAGATAAACATTAGATTCCCAAGTCAATCATCCTCTGCATTTTTGAGAAAATGGTTCCAGATATAAAAGAGCAAGAACCAAACAGGCAAACACCCAAATAGAGAACCCTGTGAGGACATACCTATCATTTTTTTTGAAGAATAATAATAAAAAATTTATTAACAGAAAAAAGATTACAGAAAGGAGGTGACACGATGGAACCTACAAAGACGCAGCAACTATAAACCAGCAAGAGACATACTAATGACTGTTATATTTCTGGATTTCAAGTGCATTCCCAAAATTTGCCCCTGTAGAGAAGATGGGCCGAATGGCCCATAGGTTGTTTATTCCTTCTTGTTATTTATGTTTTTCTGTAATGGGCCTTATTCTGGGCCCATCTTGTCTATATTAAGTTCTTTGTAAATTCTTGCCCAACTAAGGGCCTCCTTGTAATTATTCAAATATATCTTAATAAAA